>SDVV010023477.1:0-12752 GCA_016164225.1 Gammarus roeselii | reverse complement strand
ATATTTTTATGTATATATATATATATATATACATGACTTGTAAATGTTTGAATAGTTATATTATAACTGGCGCGGTACTACACATCCGTTTTTTTGCTCATCATAAGTTTGCAGTGTTTAACCCAAGGTCTGAATTATAATACACCTCGTAGCTGAAGGTCCGAGCTCAATTACTGGACTTGTTAGCTAATACCTGGACTTGCTTGTGTACTCCATCTCGTATTTCGTTTCATGAGCGCATTCTTCGTTGTGTGACGTAGTTAAAGGTAGAAAACCTTACAAACACCTTGTCATCTTTCTTCTGGACCATATGCACGAAAGCGACATAAAATATATCCAAAAATTCTTGTCTCCGAGAATTTTGCTGGAAACCCATTTGTTAGCTACGCGATAATATTGTACCATATATTTAAAATGTATTAGAGTTATAAGTCACAATTTGTCCAGCAAAAAGATTACCACGAGTCATCTCGTGAATAAAGGATTTTATCTCTAACTAGCTCTGAGGCAACAGATGTGTGAAACGAGTTGAAGTAGTTTCAATCTCGATAAAAAACGGATAACCATCACATTATCAGAAATATAGCGATACCAAGCGCACCCTTCACAATATAAAAATATACCAGAATTTATCTCAAATAATTTCGTGAATGGAAGAGCTTATATTTACAATTTAATAGCTTATACATTAAACAGTTTCAAATGATGAAGCTTTTTAACAGCTTCAAATGCTGCCGCCAGCATCTTTACACTGACACTCACAAGATGTCAGATAGGGTTGAGGGGAAACTGCTAGGAAGAGACGAGTTGATGTCGCTTCTTTCACTGCTCGCTGTTGCCAGCTGGTGCTGTTGTAGTTGGTCCTGTTCCTCAGGCGTTGACGGAGTGTTCGGTGGGCTCCTCTGCTTTGTCTGTTGATGTTTCTTCTGGCAATTTGGCTGCCTTCGCATGTTTTTCTGCTGTTGTTGATGTTGCTGCTGACAAGTATACAGTTGAGGGAGAATTGACCGCTTGATCAAGGTGCCAACCGCCTGTTCATGAATTATTTAAACATGGGACAGCTATAACGGTTCCAGAATGTCAACCTTATTCATGATTCTGTTCAGATCCTGATCTTTTGTTGCAGAGGATGTCCCTGGTGGAGATGAACGCCCTGCCTTATCTCAATAGGCCAGGATTATCGCGAGCAAGGGCGTGCAGGAGTTCCAGGAGTCAAGGCACATTTTGATTCACATTTCAGATGCTATGTATTGCATTTTAATTATAATTCGACCTCTCAATGGGTAGGTTGTTGAAATATATTCAATTATTTTTATCCTAGGAACTTGAGTTCCCTATTTGTCATTCTCTTTGATAATTTAGCGCTCACAGGATTTCCATTAAGAGATTCCTGCACGGCTTCCTCTGTTATGTTACAAGATTCCAGGTTGTGATAATCGGGTAAATCAAGGTAGGGATGATCAAACATTGGTTTTATAAAAGTCTTGTTGTTACAAGTAACAAGACAAAAGTTACTCTATCAATAGAGTACTGAATATAGATTTGTAATAACGGACACAAAGTAACAAAAGTGTAAATGAGTATCAAGTGTAAGACGAGCGTAGGGTAGAGTAGAAGGCCTACGCCCGCAGGCTGGTAGGTGCTCGAGCGAGTCTGACAAATCGTTGTCGCCGCAGGCAAGTGTCTGTGTTCTCTCCGCCCTCTGTCGTTCGGGGCTGCCCTGAATAATATGTGTGAGGGCCATGTTCATGAGCAAGAGGGGATCCTCCAATCAGGGAATAATTCTCCTTTTTGGACCAGCTAAAGAGGCGGGCCTTCTAATACCCAGACCTCATTGGTACTCGACAATTGAGTCTTCTAACGGATTTTGTTGGCTCCTCCCAGCTATTGTTTACCATATATGATACCCCTGAGCTACACAGTGTTATGGGATCTAGTCTCCCCTCCCCCTATTGCTGACACGGAGATTTTCAAGGTGCACAAATGGCCCTCAACTCGTCAATGTCTCCTACGCTACACGATCTGCGAGTGACCACCCATTTCTTTTGAAACAAACATCGGAGGGGAATTAAAAATATGCAAGGAAAGGGATTTCTTAGTGTAACTTAAGCTAGGGGTTAACAGGCCTAAGGCCTACACTGTTTCTAGGACACCCACTACGCACCTCTCGATGGTAATGTTCGGTTAGCCAAGTTTATAAATCTGTGCCATAGGAGGCCGATCATAACACCCCCCTTCCTTTATTTGAATGAATGTGTCCTCACAT
Organism: Gammarus roeselii; assembly: GCA_016164225.1. Classification (NCBI taxonomy): domain Eukaryota; kingdom Metazoa; phylum Arthropoda; class Malacostraca; order Amphipoda; family Gammaridae; genus Gammarus; species Gammarus roeselii. The sequence goes on along the minus strand of SDVV010023477.1, from coordinate 10,486 downwards.
CCAGCTCTGTGTTTGCAAGTTTTGACATAGTGCTGCCTCGACCCGGGAGTCGTTCCATGTAGGGAGGCAGGCTGCGTGGAGTTTTTAGACATGATTGTATGTAATACAGTGTGCTAAGAGGTTGGTTGTACTATTTATACGTTTTCATTGACTGTCCAGAAAAAAAAATTCTCTAACCGTGTGATTACTCGCAGCATAAACATTTATGGCATGTTTCGCACGGCTCGGTCAATTGTTTAAAGGTAAAAACTCGCTAAAAGTGTTAGGACATGGCGGCCAATATATATATAGCTGAATGCAAATTTTTATTGAACTTTGATATTTTGCTTAGGGCATGCCACCATGTGCTAGACTCTCTCTGTACCTATCTTTACAACGTTATTCCTAATTGAAAGGCTGCAACGGAAAGATGGGATAGAGACTGTCTACTAGTTTCATTGTATTATTTTGCTCATTTCAGCGTATGTTGGTACAAGGTACCGTTGAACTGACATAGGTAAAAAGGAAACAAAGCTTATGATCTAATAACACAATTCGGGAGACATGACTTATAGAATAATTACCTTACACAATTTTATGGACAAAGTAAAATATCACACGCAGGTGACAGGAATTATTACCTTACACCTTATTATAGACATAGTAGATATCACACGCAGGTGACAGGTTGACCCCTCACACATCTTATTAATTACATATTTTCACCTCTTCTATATGAATTCAATAAACTCGACCTGGATACGCATCACTCTAGTAATTACCTCGGACACGCTGCATTTGACATTTGATCAAAAGACAATTATTCGGATTGTGGCCATGATGTGTTATTTTTTGGTAATGTATTTTTTTTTGTTTACGCGTTTTGAACCACATGATTTGCGGGTAATTTTGCTTGGTCGGTAAATTGGGGTTAACGGTTTTGAAATTCATGATGCTCGGTTTTACTCTCTCGAAATCCCACGCTATGTCTCCCGGAGGTTAAAGTGGAGCTGCCGTTTGCCTATCCTTTCAAAGCAATTTGTCCGTAAAGTTGCCACGACAAAACTAACATTATAAATTCCGATGTTAATTATTTTCCGCTTCTGACCTGAGTCAGTGAGTTGTCGCTTAGGAACGACTTGCCCGCTTCTGACCTGAGTTAGTAAATTGTCGCTTAGAAACGACTTGCCTTCGTCTCCCTTTATTTACCGATCCATCGCATGATTTGTTTGGTCATAGGTTTGAGTTGGTTTGGTGACGGTTTGTTCAATCATTCCTCTATTCACGCGTTCGCTCGTTTTGCACTCCTATATCCACTTGAAGAAAAACATACTATCTTGACATTTGGACTATAATTTTCTGCAAACGCATTTCGACCTGAATGCTGCACGACACTTTACCGACAACACATGAAATGTACCTTACATGAAATAAAATTGAAATTTATGACCGTACATCGGACATACTAAACATGTCACCTAACCAATTGGCCATGGATTTTTTTTAAATTGGACTGTAATTACCGGAAATATAATAACGCATTTCTACGCAGACTTGGATGCTACACACAATTTATTGACAACACTCGAAATCAATTTTTCATGAAGTGTTATTGAAATTTATGAGAGCTCATTGGGCATGACACTTGACCAGTTAGTCATATAAATTTGTACCTATTGCACACAAAGATTCGAAAAGTAAAAAAAACACTACACTGTATGAACTTAGCCGCAAAACGGGACATAAAATGGATTATTGGGTGAATGACCTAATCACGAAATCGACTTTAGATGGAGTGTTATTGAAATTTACGTGAGCTCATTGGACATGTCGCATGACCAGTTGGTCATATAAATTTGTAACTATTGCGCACAAATATTTGAAATGGAAACACATGACACTGTATGAACTTAATCGCGAAACGGGACATAATATAATTATTGAATGAATGACCTAATCACGAAATCGTATTATTTACCTCTACTAAATTCCATCGCCAGTTGTCTACGTTCAATTGACACACAAAAATTGCTTATATACTACAAAAGAAAACTTATAAACTACACCGGTGAACTACAAGCTATCTATTTTATTTTCTACCTAGATATATTTCCATGTTTTGTTTTCCAACTTATTTTTCTGACATTTTTTTCATTTATGTACAGTAAATATATTTTTTTCTATGTATTTCAGGATTCATTTTCAATTTTCTGACATTTTTCAATTTTTTATTATATTTTACAATATCGCGACTCATTTAACTCTCTAATTTCACTTCCTACGGGAGCTCGGCCTATCGCGATGTATCACACTTGCTTTATGGGATTACTAATAAATTTTGTTGATGTTTTTCTCGAGATGTTAAATGGCGATTTGAAAGGGGGCCCCTGGTTCTCGGTTGCAGCTGTCCCCTCGGACTGCCAGGATTGACGGACTGACATGCTGTCCGGTGAAGTGTGTGGTGTTGCCATCCGTGCTGGCAGCGCAGGGTGGCTGCCGATACGTCCCTGTGCGTTTGCGGTTGCCCGGCCGCTCTGTCAGACTTCGGTCAGGCAGGGTGGCTCGTGTCTTTGGTCGCCCGCCTGCTGAGATGTTGTAGACAGACCGCAGAGATGGTATCTCGTTCTTCCCTCATTGTTGCCTTTTTCTTATGGTTTTTGGTAGCATGTGGTCACGATGGTGGCACTGGTCGGGGGTTTCTCATGAAGGCGTGATGTTATGTTACAAGATTCCAGGTTGTGATAATCGGGTAAATCAAGGTAGGAATGATCAAACATTGGTTTTATGAAAGTCTTTTTGTAACAAGTAACAAGACAAAAGTTACTCTATCAATAGAGTACTGAATATAGATTTGTAATAACGGACACAAAGAAACAAAAGTGTAAATGAGTATCAAGTGTAAGACGAGCGTATGGTAGAGTAGAAGGCCTACGCCCGCAAGCTGGTGGGTGCTCGAGCGAGTCTGACCGATCGCTGTCGCCGAAGTCAAGTGTCTGTATTGTCTCCGCCCTCTGTCGTTCGGGGCTGCCTTGATTAATATGTGGGAGGGCCATGTTCATGAGTAAAAGGGGATCCTCTAATCAGGGAATAATTCACCTTTTTGGACCAGCTAAAGAGGCGGGCCTTCTAATACGCAGACCTCATTGGTACTCGACAATTGAGTCTTTTAACGGATTTTGTTGGCTTCTCCCATCTATTGTTTACCATATATGATACCCTTGAGCTAAACAGTGTTATGGGATCTAGTCTCCCCTCCCCCTATTGCTGACATGAAGATTTTCAAGGCGCGCAAATGGCCATCAACTCGTCAATGTCTCCTACGTTACACGATCTGCGAGGGACCACCTGTTTCTTTTTAAACAAACATCGGAGGGGAATTAAAAATATGCAAGGAAAGGGATTTCTTAGTGTAACTTAAGCTAGGGGTTAACAGGCTTAAGGCCTACACTGTTTCTAGGACACCAACTACGCACCTCTCGATGGTAATGTTCGGTTAGCCAAGTTTATAAATCTGTGCCAGAGGAGGCCGAACATAACACCTCAACTAAGTGTAGTGCTTTTAGAACTGAGCGAATAATGCCTAATATCTCTCAAGAACATCTTGAGGAAAGATCAATGACTAAGACAATCTCAGAATGTGAGTCCACTTTTGCACCGCAGCCAATGTTCTGTGACACTGGGTGCGCGAGGCTGCCCTACAACATGGCTTGTCTGCACGGGGTTGGTATATGGGACCCTGAGAGACATGACGCTGATCAAGGCTAAATTGGAAACTTTTAGCAACTAGAATACAAGCCAACCATTTGTGACCAAAATTTGGCGATCGAACAGGATAGGAAGCGGGAAGCAAATACACCCTTACCCCGTTTGCCTTATTGCAACTGCACATTTATGCTCATTTGGCATTTATGGTTATGATTTTACAATATAATTGACTTTACCTAATAAGATTGTAAAAAATATGTATAGGATAGCAGTTCAGAAACATTGTTATAAGCAGTTCGGTTAGTTAGATTTGTTCTGAAATTAACTATGTTGCCCAAAGGGCATTGTGCCGATGAATAGACTGAACACGCTCGCCCTCTACAACAAACCAACATGTCTGGCCTGAGAAGCATGCAATGCCGTTTACATATTTCGAATTGCACCGCGTTCACTCCAGCGTGATTGAGTGACAAACTTGCTCAAGCTTCATCGGGGGTTCTGTGATGAGCACAACCAAGTCATTTGAGAGGACGGTCACATGTACGGCAATTTTGGGCGAACGAAGTGATTTGGTGCCACTGATAGACTGTTAAAGTGCAACACAATGGGTGGCAAGAGTGAACCAGGTCGATGACATCAGATTCTAAACTGCCCAACAACAAAGAAAACAATGAGTCCGCGATGACGTGGACAAACAGCGCAGGCCGGCACTGGCTGGCCCCACCTTGGACTCAATAGCACTAAAAACTCTTAATAATCACAGTTTTGAGCACTTGTATCAATGACCATGATGAATGAAACTGTTCCAATTGATCCAATGTGTTATTCACACGATTGAGAATGTTTAAGATTGTTGTATGTGATATACCGGTCGCAGTTTAGAAGAAAAGGCTGCAGCAGTCTGCACAGAACTGAACAGAATGCGCTGTGGATCCCTTCGGGTCATTTTTAGGACGCTTCTATTATGATACAAATGTTCAAATATTTATGAGTTGTTCCAATGAGGAAACATTTGTATGTATTAATGTGGAGCAACCACTACATAGCAGGATAAAATGAAACAAGGTATACAGTCGAGTTGAGTGCAGCTGCAGCTGTCACATTCTATGGCGTCACCAGTGCCCAGTGAACATACTCGTGACGTCGCCAGCACCCAGTGAACATGCGCGTGACGGCACCAGTACCCAGCGAACATGTGCGGGACGTCACCTGTGTCCAGTGAGCATGCGCGTGACGTCACAAGCACATAGTAAACATGCGCGTCACGTCAAGAGTATCCAGTGAACATGCGCGTGACGTCACCAGTACCCAGTGAACATGCTCGTGACGTCACCTGTGTCAAGTGAGCATGCGCGTGACACCACCAGTGCCCAGTGAACATGCGCGTGACGTCACCAGTACCCAGTGAACATGCGCGTGACGTCCCCTGTGTCCAGTGAACATGCGCGTGATGTCGCCAGCTCCCAGTGAACATACGCGTGACGTCGCCAGTGCTCAGTGATCATACACGTGACGTCACCAGTACCCAGTGAACACGCGCGTGACGTCACCTGTATCTAGTGAACATGCGAGTAATGTCGCCAGTGCCCAGTGAACATGACGTCACCAGTACCCAGTGAACATGCGCGTGACGTCACCTGTGTCCAGGGTCCAAGCGCGTGATGTGGTCAGTGCCCAGTGAACATAAAATGACGTCACCAGTACCCAGTGAACATGTGCGTGACGTCACCAGTACCCAGTTTACATGCGCGTGACGTCCCCTGTGTCCAGTGAGCATGCGCGTGAGGTCACCAGTGCCCAATGAACATGCCCGTGACGTCACCAGTGTCCAGTTAGCATGCGCGTGACGTCACCACTGCCCAGTGAGCATACGCATAAAGTCACCAGTGCCCAGTGAGCTTGTGCATGACGTTACCAGTGCCCGGTGAGCATGTGCGTGACGTGCCCAGTGAGCATGAGCGTGACGTCACCAGTGCCTAGTGAGCATATGCGTGACGTCACCAGTGCCCAGAGTGCAAGCGCATGATGTCACCAGCGCCTAGTGAGCATGCGCATGACGTCACCAGTGCCTAGTGAGCATATGCGTGACGTCACCAGTGCCTAGAGTGCAAGCGCATGACGTCACCAGTGCCTAGTGAGCATGCGCATGACGCCACCAGTGCCTAGTGAGCATATGCGTGACGTCACCAGTGCCCAGAGTGCAAGCGCATGACGTCACCAGTGCATAGTGAGCATGCGCATGACGTCACCAGTGCCTAGTGAGCATATGCGTGACGTCACCAGAGCCCAGAGTGCAAGCGCATGACGTCACCAGTGCCTAGTGAGCATATGCGTGACGTCACCAGTGCCCAGAGTGCAAGCGCATGACGTCACCAGCGCCTAGTGAGCATGTGCGTGATGTCACCAGTGCGTCGCTAAAAGGACTTGAAAAATAGCAATGCAATCTAATGCCTCATTTTACAAAATATTTTCGACGCGTAAATCCGAGGGTGAAAAGATATGTATGATAACATCAAGAGGATTGGGCATCAACGTAATTTGTAAAATATAATATTTAATTTTATAATAGTGTACAATGTTGCGACAGATAAATTTTAATTATGATATATTTCAAAGATATATTAAACAATATCGGCTATAATCTTAGGTAGGATTGTGTAGAAGAACAACGAGCAAGATTGTTGGGCTGGATGGATAGCAGCAGTGAGAAAATAATAGTTGAAAATATTCAACAGTGCATATTGAGTTCATCAAAACTGAGTTAAAATTAATTACCAACGAAGACTCATCAGCGAGGCTGTGGTGGTGACCGTTCGCTGCCTATTATCGTGTAACTTCGACTGGAAAGAACTAATGGACAACGAATATGCCTACGATACTATCAGGGACGCACAGGTGAAAGATTATTCGTGCACGGTCGTTTTCGCATATGATTTTTTGCCAATAGAGATTGACCATTTGATTGATTTGATTTTGATTTGATCTAAGCCTAATTTCCACCGGAGCCTTAACGTGAGTCATAACAGGCTCCCTCGTAGGGCTCGACGATCATGGATTCCACTAGGAAAGCAACGTTGTCAAAGTTAGAACATTTTGAAAATTTTAGTCGTGTCACACGTACGCTGTTGCGAACAAGAATTTTTTTTCAAAGAAACGGACCTCAGCTTTTATTCATTTGAAACTTCAAGAGTAATATGTATGCACGCTAGTGCGTATGTTACGACATTCGTATAAAGGTTACTATAAATACGTTAAAAGGTGAAGCAAGGTTGGAAGGAAGACAAATGTTTTTATCATATTATTTTAAATAAGGTAACAATAATAATTGAGCAGGGAACTTCATAACTCCATTATATTGGTTGGTGACACTATAATAAGAGCAGCTACAAGTTAAGGTGCATGATTGATATTGTGTAGCTGTTATGTTATCTGAATAAGTCAACAATTGCACGAACGCGGAGGTAAATAATTGTAGGCGATTAGAATAGACAAAAAGACGGTGCGTTGTGAATGAGAAGTTTACCCTACAGTGCCAAACTCTACACTGACCGTCTCTCGAGAGGTGCCTGTTGTTTCCGCGACGAAGCGACAGGCGCTACCGTAAAACGTGTTGAAGGGAATTGTCCAATCAGGGAGTAGCTTTACCGTATGGCACCCTCGAAGGGGCATAACCCCACGTTTTTTAATATCTGATTGGCCCACTAGAAAATCCTAGACTCCTCCTACATTTTGGTAGTATATACAGGGCTATGAAGTCAATAGAGAATAAATACATAGTCAGCTGCTGCTACCCCTATATCGATCACCAAAACAGCTGATCTCCTTTCAACACGACAGGCACAAAATCACCTCCCATTATAGACGAGTGACCAAGTCCGAGGGCACACATCTGTTTGCTGAAGGAAGCAAAAATTGGGGGAGGCAACAAGGCCTAATTCAGTCGTTCGCATCGTGAGAAACCCACACTTTGGCTACATATAATAAGCGTAAAAACGGAGTGTTATAACACGTACAGGTAGCATCGTCGAGACTGGTACAAGGTTTACGGCTACACGGACAAAGTCAGCTCCGAGAGCAACGCATCACAATGTTTACAGCTACGCGGTCTAGTTCGGTTAGAGTATAATTAATTAATTCAGGTAAGATGAAGACGCAGACGAAACGAATTTCTGCCCCCAGCCCCTAAGAACCTCAAGAGTAATATGAACGTGCGCCAGGGCGCACAGATAATATCGTCAGAATTGGTACAAGGTCTACGGCTTCACGGATTAGATCAACTTCATCCGCAACACACCACAACGTTTATAGCTGGGCAGCCCACGTCAACCAGAGAAATAACAAATGGTCCGTGCACGCGCGACTGAGCACAGACAGAAAAAAAAAACATATTCATACAATCACCAACAGGAATTCTCGCACAAATACATTAGCATTGTTCAAGATGACAAAATTGTGGCTCGCGAAGTTGAAAGAAATGGCAGGCTCATCATGGGCTGAAACTGCTCAGATTATTGAAATCACACTTATTGTTTAGGGGGATAGGGTTGGAGTGGGGTAGAGGTCCCACGGGTCCCAAAGAAGCCTGATGAGTCCCGGAGGTTAACTCAATTCCCCAGGGTCCCCAGGTCCTTCGAGCCCCTCGTCTCAGCTCATCTGGGCTTGTCACGACTCATTTCGGCCATTCTCGACTCGTCGCGCCCAGCTCGACTTGTCTCAACATGTTTCGACTGATCTCGACGCACCTCGACCAGCTTTGATGCGGCTCTTCCACTCTGCGTCAGCAATGCTGTGGACTGTAATAACTAATTTCTCTACTCAAGCACTCCACATGTATACATTCCTCTGTGCATGGGTTTCACAGCGTTGGGAGAGGGGAACAGAGGTTCCAGAATTTAGAGGGGCCTAAAGAGGGTCCCACAGTTTCTCAAGAGGGTCCCAAAGGGTCTCAAGGGTGTCGCAAGGGCTCCAGAAGGGTCCCGGGAGTTCCACGAGTACCCCCCATTCCCTGGGTCACCTAGTCTCAAGCAACCTTGATAAAAAATACACAATGCAAAATTTATCACCATGAAAAAAGGGCCAAGATGAATAATAGAGCCCTTGTAAGAAGAAATAATAAAATACTTAAATAAAGTGTTGATAATCTATACAATGAATAATCATCCATCCACCCCAACGTCCATTTGAAGTTATTTACTTCTTACCAATCATGCCTCTCTTAACAAGACAGAACGGAGCTTACAGTTGAAAACTTTAAAGAGCACTCAAAATACATCAAATATTGCTCATCATTCAGACGAGGAGTGAAGCAGCAGGGCAGCACTGACTTGCTCAGCCGGTACGTCGTAACGCATTTTCAATCACTTTGCTATATCCGGTAATTTTTTACCTTAACCACTTTTTCCAATGACCTACCATTAATATATTCTATTTTGGTACTGCGAACAAACATAACTTGAATAATTAATTGTACATTGAAAAAAACGCATCAATATCTTTTTGAAGTGACTGAATTATTGCACTCAAATTAAAGAAGGTAATCACGAACACGAACCTTAGTACTGATTGCATTAGCTGTACAGTGGCTCTTTAGTCGTTTGGGATCATTCAAACATTTTCAATCCATATAATTAATAATAATGGCATATGAAATTATGATTTCCATTCCTTCAATAGATGCCTTCATCCCTAAACTGAATACCTTTATCCCTGAGCTGGATACCTTCATCCTTGAACTGGATACCTTCATCTCTAAATTGAATCACTTCATCATTGAACTGGATACCTTCATCTCCAAGCTGGATACCTTTATCTCTGACTTGTATAACAAAGAAGGTCAGTCCTTAACCCTCACACCCTCTGCTGGGCTTTGGAATCCAATTTCTTTAGATTTCGTTCAATTTTGGAAAATCGGACACCATTTTAAAGGTTTTCGTCCCAGCATTACTCCTTAAGTGTTCGTTCAGGCGTTTTCTAGCCTATTCCAAGGCCAATAGATTGTAACTATTTAGTAAGTGCGCACCATTAGCTGTGGTCTCTGGAGCCCTAGGCCTGTATAAGTAGCCGACACCATCGAGCCTTTTCACTCTAGATACAAACGGAGTGACTAGGAACAAATTATTCATAATCGTTGGGAAACGTTTCTCACTGGACATCACGCGCAATTTCTCCACGTATACAGTTGTCGAAGAATGGAACAAACTTCCAGCGGAGATTGTAAACAGCAATACAATCGAAACGTTTGAGTCGCGGTTCGATAAGTTCGACATAAATCGCCGATAAATAGCTTAACCGTTCCAATTCCTGTTGTTATAAATATAACAGAAATGGCACACGAAGCTGTCTCAGACGTTCTACTTCAGAGCTAATCTTCTTGCTATCAAAAGGCAACCTAGTTCGGGCCAATAGGCCTCTTAGACGTTCTTCTCCAGAACTAACCCTCTTGCTATCAAAAAGTAACCTAGTTTGGGCCAAAAGTCCTGTTGTTGTCGTCCTAAACTTGTAAACACTTGTAAACCATCTACTAGGCCCCAGAATCCGATGCAAAACTCTTGCCGCGCGCACCATCGGCTGTAGACTTTGGGCCCAGCTAATACAGCATAATAAATGTATGTATTACAATGCATGATTTTATATTTCTTAACTTGTATGTTGCTTTATTTTTATATTACTAATATATGTGGATTGTTAAGTTTGGCATGTTATTAATCTTATGTTCTTTTTCTCGCGTAAAGAACACATCAAGCACTCATAATAAACACTAAAAGCATGTGCTAATATGTATATATATAAATATATATATATA
>SDVV010023476.1:0-12752 GCA_016164225.1 Gammarus roeselii | reverse complement strand
GTAGGCATTCAATCTGCTAAAGATTGGTAAAACAACAGAGACAAGTGGCTAGATTTATAAGAATAAAGCTTATATCAATGAAAAAATACCATACAAAAGTATGAAATCGGGGAACAATGAATACAATTCTTGGTAATATTAGGTAAGGATGGGTTAGGTTTACTGCCGTCATCACAAGCCTTCAGTGAAAAATGGTACAGTGGATCTGGTGAATGCTCGAATAAGTCATATATTCTTAATTAGAACCCAATCTCATAACAAAGCCTGAATTAATCAATAACTTCTAAGTGTATAAGCAGCAAACGGATCACAAACATTTATATAAGTAAGACGTGCGGGAATGAGCATCTAGTAAAGGCTTGCAAGCGGATGACATAATTGAGATGAACATTTAAATATTGAAGAATTTTAACATTATCACGCTACACAAAACCGATAGATTAGATCTCCAAGATGACGATGAGCCGGACCCAAATTCAGTGTCGAGAGGTAAAATATACAAATATTTTGGATCAATACATCCAATTAAGCGTAATTTATACCTAACATTCCGTGAATTAGGAAAATTTATATTAAATACAGATATATTCCTATGATAACCCATCGAAGTATACACCAACAACTATAAAATACTGTAGCTAAATAAGATTCCCGACTCAACCCTAACCGACAATGATTAACTATTATAAACGGTGTATCCTACCACACCCAGATGATAAATCCTACTCAATTTATGGAAAGGTGTATGGTCAATCAATACACGGTGTCGATGAACCAATGTGGCTTCCAGCAATCGATTTTTTTTTTTTTTTTTTTTTTTTTTTCATTCAACAGATCATGGTAACTACACGCTCAGGGGTAGACCAGATAAGCCCGGATCTTCAGGGATAATAAGGTATGTTTAACGAAAATGTCTACATGTTTTTGGACTCTGTAATCAAACTATTTCATGATAGAGCAAAACACTATTATATTTTTTTCAAAGTATTCTCGTTCATGTGCAGAGCGATGCAGTACCCTCCAGCAAATAATCCGTATCAGGGCTATCCGCTGGCCAGTCATCGTAATGCCATCAGGGTGATCCTAGGTACGGTAACTCAAACTACCGGCGTAATCCGCTGCCTGTACCTCATTACCAGCAGCGGCAGCAGCTTCAAGCATGGCAACCTCGACAACCGTGGCAGAGACCACCGTGGCAGAGACAAGAGTGGCACTACCCGCAACAGACTACAAAAACTGACTTTTACAAAGTTGGACATGATGCATTACAAAGGTTAAAATCATAACATTTTTATTAATATTGTCAACATCTTCCTTCAGGAACATCTTCACCATAGGTTGAGAAGGCGTTATAGAGTGATCTGTCTGGTATATCCATCGTTAGGGGCTTGTAATCAGAGATTCGCCCAAGTGACTGAGATGTACTTCGTTCCAGCATCGTAGCCTCTTGACTGAGAAAGCTAACTATTAGGTCGGGACTTAGTACATTTCAGGACTTGTGCATTTTTGATTTGTGTTTAAAAACACAACCGCTTTTCTTCTGAGTTGCACTCCAGTTCCACATTCGACGAGTCCTGTCTTATTAAAACAGTCACTTGTTCCTTCATTTTCAAAATGCTACAGATGACTTTAAATGTTGGTGGTGTCGTTGACACAAAATATCCAGCTTCTATGAATGCAAACCTTTAGAGGGTCCGGTTAAAGGCCATGCCAAAGATTTCCTACTTTATCAACTCCATTTTTCGGACTTGTTGATCAATCTTGAGGAGGAGGATGTTTACTCCACGAGAAGCTGAGGATGTGTGTGTTCATCACCTCAGCGTCACCAGTTTTATATGACCACACCGCTGCAGGCAGGCAATTAGGTAACAACACGAATACCGATTTCGTTTTCTTTTGGTTATGATTTCGTATTGATATGGTTTTGTTGTCGTACATCTTGCAGCGTATGACCTTTGGCGGTGTATGGCAAGCCTCTTGCTCAAGTTATCGTACATTGTTGTGTAAAATGGCGAATGCTGCAGCTCAGACATTATTTGCACTCCTGATCTTGTTTGTGACGGACAGTTGTTCAACTCTCGATGTAAATAGTAACAGTTCTAAACTGTCTATTTTTGGTTTTATTCTAGAGATATAATACTGTAATTTTGTTTGTCTATTTTTTATTGTTTAAGAGACATCTCCATTATTTGTTAATCTAATTTGTATTGTTTTTTGCTTGTAGGATGAATTAAAACGATATGGTGAATACGCAATTGTTGGAGGATGCAAGGAGTGTTCGTGGCAACAGACCATACCGAAATGAGGCCTATCCGCCCCTCGCAAACCCTAGCAGGCTTGCAAAATGTCAGTATGCCTGAAGCAGACGAGATGTACCAATTCTCATCAATGCACGCAACAATTAAACCACCCGTTGTTTGTTATTAGGACTGTGAATCTGTGTTGGATCCTAAAACACCGGGAGAACATGTAGTTAACATACACAAGTTGTGCATGTACAGTTTACTCTAGTGGATATAGACGGTAAAATTGTAATGCGCAAAGTGGTCGATTCGACTTCAGTTCCGCTTGAGGAGATGGAGACACATTTCGTCAAGAATATGTTGCTGGATTATAATGATTACATGGACTTCTTATCATTGTTGTACCCCATCCTCGTCCTCACAAAAAAAATATATATCACGAAAGCGAAACATTTGAATGCTGCGGGGACACTTATGGACAAAACAATAAAAAAACTAGTTCGCCACCATAATCATCCCATCGAGGGCGTCTTCGGGCCTAATAAAAAAGTGATATCTGGCAACAATACTGGGGCTCTGTGATGGAATTGTAACATCATAATCACATGAGATTTATATTAAGAGGATTGAACGGCAAAACTTTTTCTTATACAAATGTGTTGCCAAAACAGTCAGATGAGATGTTCTGCATCTCTGTCTCCTTGAACGATACCATGAGCATTTATGGTGTCAAGTTTATCGACTCGTACTCCTTTTTCAACTTAGGTTTAGATAGTCTTGCCAAAAATCCTAAAGATAGTGGCCATGACATGCCCCTCCTGAAATCCCATCTCACAAGTCTCATGTACAGTGACAAGGTTCTAGACCTCGCTACTCGAAAAGGTCAATTGTGCTATGAGTTATCACATCGGATTCTGTGCTGGACCAAACAGACATCCCATCGCAACAAGACTTTTACAGTCAACTTTGAGGCAAAGGAATGTCGGATTCTGATTATGCTGAAGTGATTGAAATGTGGCAGGCACCCAACTGCAAGACCCTTCGTGACTACATGATCATCTACCTCCTCATCGACACGTTGCTACTGGCCGAAGTCTTGCAAATGTTTGGGGAGACCATGACACGCGACTACACCCTGGACACCGTCCATTTTGTGAGCGCCCCTGGCTTTGCAATGCAAGCCTCCCTCTACGAAGGCAGGATGAAACTGGAGCTGGTCAAAGATATCGATCTACTCCACTTGATTGTAAAAAAATACACAAGGCGGATTTGTGACGTTAACGAAAGGTCTTACCAAGATAAACAATCCCCGATGCAAAGACTATGACCCTAAACTACCTGTGTCTTCGGCAGAAATGTGGGACTTTAACAGTCTTTATTGTGGATGCTTGAGTGAACCCCTTATCATTGGTGAAATCCACGAGCTTACACCCAAAGAAATTCAAGCATTCGACTTGGTGAACGCGGACTGTTCTGGCGAGTACACGTACATTGTCTGTATCATGCCCAAGTCAGCGACAAAGTTGCACGAAAGACAGGTGAGCTGCCACTACTGCTACATCACAAAAAAGTCAGCTTGGACGATGTTTTGCCCTTCACAAAAAAAATCTCTGGGCAGACTCAGAACATCTCAAAAATAGAAAACGAGCAGATCGTTAGCTGGTTGCTAATCATCAACCCCAAACTGACTACCTAGTGGCCCTGGAACTATTGCAAGTACTCCTCAAGCAAGGATTGGAAGTCACCAAGTTTCATCGAAATTTTCGAATCCTTCATTATGAAAAATATCCAAAAACGTCAGGAGTCTACGAACTCCTTCGAAAAATCGCTGTATAAACTGCTCTCAAATAGTATATACGGGAGGCTATTCTTCAATCCGCTCAGGAGAAGTCTAGAGACAAAGGTCGTATGCACAGCTAACAAGTTCCGAATCCATGCTGCCAACCCCTTCCTGAAAAACTGCTACTCCATCGGCCCCGAAACAGTCATCATGATCCTCAATCAGACACACTGAAACCCAAATACGTTAACATCGTCTCGCACATCTACTTGGACACAGACTCATTACTGCTCCAGTTCAAAGGTGTGGCCGATATTGAGACAGAAATGCGGCAAGCTTCTCTGGCTGAATACATGGACTTCTCCAACTACCCCAAATATCATTCCCTGTATGATGAAGCAAAGAAAGGACAGCTGGGACTACTGAGAAGTGGAAGAGCCAACGACTACCCGAGTGAAATCATTTGCTTGCAGCCAAAGAGTTACTACAGAATGCTGCTCGAGTCCGACGCCACGAAATCAGCTGCTAAAGGTGTCATTTACCAGACACAAGCCAAATCAGATCTGAGCAATACAGAATCATCCATAACCGGAAAACATGCACACACTCTGAGATCATACACAGCATTCGCGCACAAGCATGCCAGCTTCAAACTGTACGCACTATTAAAAATTAGCTCAGTAATTTTGAAAACAAACGATGATATGTAGATGCGTTCACAACAATTGCCTATGGGTATCCAGACATTCCCAAAAATTCCATTGAAGTAGAACCTAACGTCACTAAAAAGAGGAAACGATGTCTCATGGATGATGATGTCGATGTACAAATGGATTTAACATGGAAGAGACGTAAACCGGGTGAGGCCTTATGTGGCGAGTACACTCGGGTAAATAACGAAAGTACATCCACGTCTTCGAGTTTTATTCTCTAAATGTTTCTAAAATGTACATATGAACATATGTAAATGTATATATATATACATATATAACTGGTTAGAGTATATATTGATGTCTACAAGCGGTTTGTTGCCAGTACGACGTAGGGCCCAGTGCAAGATTAAGAAATCGGAGGACTTTTTGGTCCATGTCTCATCGCTGGGCAGTAGTCAATTGTTCCAAAACAATACATCTTCAAGTTTTACTAACATTTATCCGGGAATACAGCTACAGGTAGTGTGGAGCGTAGGACTTGAAGAAATATTCTATAGTGACTGGTTCAAGATAAAAAAGTACGATGAACAGTAAAACATTACATTCTACGTAGACTATTCTAATGATAAAATTAAACGAGTCTGGCATGAAACTGCTTTGTATTTTCCTAGCAAAAATATCTCAGGCAATACATTGAAAGAACACATCTCCGGGCTGGAAATCAATATAGAAAAAGTCTGCTAAGGAAACGAATCGTTAGAGATGAAGGAAAATTGTTTGAATGTGATAGTGCCACACAACGCATAAAGTTCGATGCATTTATTTACAAAAAAAGGCGCAAATCAAATATCCTGAAGCTACGGTGAATTGGTTCTCTGTTGGAGATAGATCGGCGGATTTAATGGGTGAAGCGATGTGTAAATGTAATTTCGGTGAAAGGTCGTAAGTGAAAAAATGCCTTTTTATGAACGATAATGTTGGCTACATAAACGTTTTCTGTGATATAATTTTACACGTTTTTATGGACAACAAGCATATCAATGTTCTTGATCTTATTCCAATAAAAAAACTTATTTATTTACGCGTGCACATTTCAAATATAAAAAAATACAACGTAGTCATATTGATTCCATTTCTATCGATCTACGAGATGGTGTTAGCTGTATCATCCCGTTCAAGAATGGCGGATCGAGCATATGCGTATTATATTTTTGAACAAGCTACAGCCATATAAACGTAATGCTGGATATAAATATGGTCATTTGGTAACTAGCAATTATGAGGGTGGTATATGCATATCCGTCGTGCAACAATACGAAGATTTACTTGCGAAACGTGACACAATACGCGGTGGAAGTTTACATGATATTGATTTGATTCACAAGTCCGATATCTTACCAGAGGGGAAGCAGTATTGTCTGTAGCTGATGATATGGCTCGAAACATGGCACACGATTACTCGGAGCAGAAAGATATGCAAAAATCAACCAAGGAACATGGGATTGCTACACTCACGAATATTGTAAAGAAAGCCATGGCTGGAGGCAAGATTACAGGAAAAGAACCGAAAAAACGTAAATCAACGAATGATTTACGTGGAGTCGTGTTGTCCGTTATTTAAATACTAATAAATACCACTGTCCATGCACCATTAATGTGTGTTTTGGGTGAGGTTCTATACCGGCCACATGCTTGGTGGATCATCTCTCAACATGACACGGCTAGAAGCCCCTACGGAAAACTATGAAATGGGAGTGATTGATATGTTTCCCTCCGTCAACAAGAAATAATTAATTGAAACAGGTATCGAATCGGAATTTGGAAGAAATTATCTAAGTACAATCAGCAGCCTGTATGATGGTAGAGTTGCCGATTACTTGATAGAATTTCATATTCCAGGTCGGTTAATGAAATGGTCGACTAGAGCTCGTTTACTGCAGAAGTGAAAACCCGTGTTAGAAATGCAGATGGAAGCGCGTTGGCCTGGCTGCACATGTTACACTCGTTGACAGATTTTTTCATCGCATGTTCCAAAGTTTCTCTTTATTCTTAAATGGTGTTCAGTATGGAGGAAATAGTTATTCAGGACTACTAAATAATCTCAAAGCCTATACATCTATAAAAAGCTCCATCGTCGCAGCGAATTTTGATAATCAAAACGAAAATGAGGATCGGATTCAAGAAAATGTACGTCATGGTATACATATGATGGGACAACTAAACTTTGAGGTAGCCGGTAGCAATAGTTATTTATTGGATAATGTCAGCGTAAATATACGATTGAAGCTAGCAAAACCCAGTAGCGTTCTTCTAACACATAACAATGAAGAATACCTATATTTAGTTGATGCATGCAAATTATGGTGTAGAAAGGTTTTACCATACCCTACAGCTTTGCTTGCTCTAAATAAAGCACTCACAAAAAACAATGGTATGATTGAATACATGTTCGATCGGCCTATTGTCGAAACAATCGTGTTTCCTACCGGTCAGAACTCCATATCTATTGATTCCCTCTTCAACCGGGGTTGTTCCACATAAATTGTACCTATTTCTCATTGATCAAGCGGCACGTAACGGAGCATACGTTCGCAATCCAAATTCCTTCTAGCATAACGACATCACATATGTTATTGTCGATGTGTACGGAAAGTGCGTTACCAACATAAGATCATCGTTTCCCAGAGAGTGTGCACAAGCATACCATCAAACACTTTCGGCTCTAGGGACGCGTTACAGCTCTCATCTCATCACAAGACAAAATTTCCGTGCAGGAAGAACTATATCTGCTATAGATACAAGGCCAACCGACTCTGAAGATGTCATTAACATAGTAAAATGAGCAAACATACGCATAACAGTGAATTGTGAAAATTCACTCACTACGAATAAGATCTTGTTCCTGGTAGGTTATACACTCGGTGTCATCCAAATAAATTCGGCAAGGAGGGTGTTTCCTAACTATCCACAGTAAACATGGATAATAATCAAATTGACAACTTATCCATGAGCGATCCAACTATGAAACGTGCCTATATAGGGTGTTTTGCTGAAAGCAGAATGCCCATTCATTCATTGAACAGCTACATGGTTGTTAACAGTGAAAGCAATCCTAATATAATGGGCCATTGAATCCTTTTTTAAAAAAACATAACAAACACTACTTTTTTGATTCGTTTGAGTTTAATACAAAATATATGGAGGAAATATGGCTTCGTATTATAATGCCCAAGCAACGATACAACTTGTACTACAGAAACCGATCCAAAGTGATCAATTCCTAGTTTGTGGAGCTCACTGTTCCTTTTTTGCGTATTATGTGTGTCAAAATATGCCCGTAAAAAAATCTAGCGGTTCCCCAACAGCGAACGACGTAGAAATGATACCAAGGTGGAAAAATTCATCATGAACGTGTCCGGAAATCAACATTCGTGCAAGAAGGATATCTCTGGGATTTTACCCTTTAATACTGCATGTAAATTACTATGTAACTGTTAGACATGTCATCAATAAAATTATATTATAAATGTATGTTATCATTACCTCTAAACACTCAGAGAACTAGCATTGAAATTGCACATATGCAACATGACATGCAAAGAATTGCAATACAGTATGTCCAGCATTGAAATGCGAATACCGAAGGCAACCTATATGAATCTAAACAAACTATTTATATGACCTTTTAGCAAATCTAACCTATTAACGTATATAACATATTAACATATATTTATATAAGCTGTCTGTTCGTCCACCCTTTCCTCCCCCTTCGCGTCGCCTACCCAAATGACTCCGCCCACATCCGTTCCCGTCGCGTGACTGACTCCGGTCAACCCTCTACCCACCGCTAATTGAGCCCTACCGATAAGCCTTGACCAATTTGCGTTTAGGGCCGTTTATTGCTACTCTCCTTCATTATTCCATTTATAGTATCCATGTCAGTGATTTCTTTGATTTGTTTTTTCAACTCTTTTTACAATTAAGTTAGGAAATTAAACATTATCAACAAGGAAACGTCACAAATGATTCGTGAAGCGAGATGTTGTTGTCCAGAGAGCCTCTAAGGCTCCTAACACAGGTTGCGCAGAAATGTCGGAGACCAATTAAAATAAAATAATCTCAAAAAATATTCAATTAGCATCGATGACAGCCTCCAAACTTTCTATGCAGGCACTCGTTGTGGCATGCTGGGTCTCCAAAAGAATTATGTTCCATACGCTGGCAAGGGACGCACTCAGATTGACTCAGAGCAACCCCGTCCACAAAATACTCAAATATTGTGATTAGGCAAAGAAGAAGGACACATCTCATTGGTCCCAGACAAAATTTTGAGAATCCGTTTGAGTAAATGAGTTTCTTACCGACTTACATCTCGGGTGTAAATCTCCTGCTAACCGCTGAGCAGTACGTGCACAAACTTTGAGCAAAATCGTTGCCGTAGTATAATTCGTTCGGCTTACCGGAGAATCGATTGCTTTGGCAATGTGAGTGACCATTGTGAATTTCATCAAAGTATATCCGAACTTCCACATGAAAAGTTTTAGAAGTAATTAAACAACGCATCATACCAATCGGAAAAGCAAAAACATACTCATCTTCGACTAGACGCCGTGGTGTGAGGAGTGAAGAAGTGAGCGCTCCTGAACTAATGCCTGTTCTGACTTGTGACAAAAGCGAACCCATGGTAAATGGGGTACACGAGACCAGTGGCGTAGTGGTGGAAGGGGAAGATGTCGGTGGCCCAACCGACAGCTGTGGCGTAGCAGGCATGACAGGCCCCCAGCACAAATGAGAAAACAAAGAGGAAAAATATAGTTCCGATAGCTCTACGGAACCCTGGGAATGCTCTAGTCATCTTGAGTGCTGTCCTGTGGTTTGTCGCCAGCCACTTGCACATGAATAATGTCACTACATTCACGAAGCTGCTGATCCACCTCTATGACAGGAGAGATCAGGGCAGCTCTAAAAATCGTATAATAAATTGCTAAAGCGACATTGACTGGCAATTCAGATGATATCAAAGCAATCGGAGGCAACCCGAGAAAAACTGATAAGCTGCTCAACAAAATACATGCAGTGATGCATAAGTGCAGCCTCTTTGAACTACCATCTTTCCTACCAGAAGCTGATGTAAGTAGACTGATCAACCAAGAGGTCTGGAGAGCAACCAGTAAGGAGGTAAGCATGGGGTCAGCAGAACGGCCAGGTCAGTGGAAATATCACCAAGGAGGAGTGTTCCAGCCACCTGGCAATGGCACAACGCATGGACAAACTAGAAATAATGGTTGAACTGGCAATAACAATGGGACAAGACGAATCTGATATAGACAAAAAGCACAGACTAAAGCAGCAGCAAAGGATTATACAAGAAGAAGTCTTGCGAATTAGAGAGGATATCAAATCCGTCAAGGAAACCATGGAACGCTTAGGAGCAGTAGCTATTAAAGCGCTTAAAGGAGCGCTTTAATACTTAACGAATGAGCAGCCAGGGATTGCTGTTAACACAAGGAGCGTATCTGCTTCTTCGCTCAACACAACATCATTCGTGACAAGAGCTGGTATGGCGTATGATGAGAAGCTAGAGGCTGTATTAAGGGGATCGAATCACGATCATGTTTGTGTTATGGAGGACATTAACTCACACCCAGGAGGCAGAACATTTAGCGAATAGCAGGTACTTCTGCCAGACGATGAACTAGACTTTGTAGATGTTGCATTGCTACCACAGAACACGCATACTCAAGTTAACAACAACTGGAGATCGCTTTTCTCCAACCACAGCAATTGCTATCAATGTCACGCGGGCTTATGTTGGGGACCACTTGCCGTTTTGGGGGACTACTTGCCGTTTCATGCTGAGCTCTCACTACGTGCGCTCCCAGTAATGACAGAAGCGGATGCAGCCACTCAAACCCTAAACTGGCACTTCAATGACACTGCAAAAACATAAATGTTTTGTCCAATTCTAATCCATAAGCTAACTGTTGTGCCACCAGAGTTTTTTACGTACATAAAAATGCTGATATGGATCAATTAGATGAGCTCTATGGGTGTGTATGCAATGCAGTACTGATGTCTGCGAGAGAAGTGTCCGAGGCCTCTGTGCAATGACAAAATGCTGGGAAACTGCAAAATGCCCCCCTGCGTAGGGAAAAACAACGAATAACGCCAGCAAATATGCACTACGCTTTTGTAAGAAACAAGCCGAAAATTACGCGCAAGCAGCTTGTGTGAGAAAATGATTGAATGTTACAACGGGGAGGGAAATATCACTGAGATGTGACTCGACTACTTTGATTGCATAATGAACAATGTCAACAACGATGCTGACTCGAATATTGTTAATGAGGCGCTTAACCAGAAATCAATAATGATGACAATGAAGGGAATTTGTGGGAGCTCGGATCAGCGGTATGAGTAAAAAAATGGAATAGCTGTTGGGAAAGGTAGTACGTCCTGCTCAATTCCCCCATGTCACTGGCTGCCTTAAGTCTAACTACCTACCAAAGCCACTTATGGATGTAGTTGTATAGCCTATTATAAAAATCGAGGGAAAATTTACGACAGATGTGGACAATTACAGACCAATATGAATTGCTTATGTCACATCGAAGCTACAAGAAATTGTGATTCAGAACAGACTTGGCAAATGTCTCCCAACGACATCAAACCAATTTGGCTTTGAGCCTTAACATGGAGCGGAAATGGCTATTCATATCTTAAAACAAACGAGTACTTTCTTTGTCAGTCGAGGCTCGCCAATGTACCTGTGTTTTCTAAATGCCAAAAAAGCCTTCCACCGCGTTAATCATTGAACACTGTTCAAAATACTAATTGACAGGGGGGGCCTGTGCACCTTGTAAAAGTACTAAAATACTGGTAATGACAGCAACAATGTGCGGTACGGTGTGGAAGTTCAACATCAAATCTGTTCCGCCAACCAATGGAATATGGCAGGGAGCCCTTTTTCCGCCCCTCCTGCTCAATGTGTATGTTGACGGCTTACACGAGCGTCTAGCTCTTAGCTGTGTTGGTTGTTATATTTTCGACTGCCGTATTAACGGAATAAGCTATGCCGACGCTATGGTCCAACTGGCTTCTCGCGTGGATGCTCTTCAAATTATGTTTAATATATGCGGGGCGGAGGCCGCAATACTAGATATTGAGTACAATACTAGCAAGTCTGTTTGTATAATATAGTAAAACCGCGCGTTGTGCGAAGGTTTTAGTTTTGAATGAATAATGTGTTAAATGGAACTCAGTTGTATGATGAGGACAGTTTTTTCTACACAGGTCACTTAATAACAAGCAACCGG
This sequence comes from Gammarus roeselii, assembly GCA_016164225.1. Classification (NCBI taxonomy): domain Eukaryota; kingdom Metazoa; phylum Arthropoda; class Malacostraca; order Amphipoda; family Gammaridae; genus Gammarus; species Gammarus roeselii. The sequence goes on along the minus strand of SDVV010023476.1, from coordinate 760 downwards.
TGTGACAATGCTAATATCTCCACGCAATATCGAAAATTAAACGCGGTTGGTAATCAGCAGTAAAGAAATTCAACTTCTGCGCGACTGTCTGAAGGTATGAGCTAGAAAAAGTACCTAAAGCCTCCAGGAGCGTATTATAAAATCGATTAATCCCTTCCTGGAGGCCCTATATAACACTGAAGGATACGAATTATCTCCAATAATAGAGAGGTAGGACAGAATCCTGCTGGTGCAGGAAGATCTCGTATTAATAGAAGAATGCCTGACATCTACCTGCTTTTCCATGTTGTGGGCCCATTGTATGTACGTGGATGTCAGGCTGGAAGCCTGATGTACGTGGATTTCAATGTTATCGAATGCATCTGGCATAATGCACACGGGAATGAACAGATTACACGTGGCACGGGAATTGCACGTCTGCAGGCGTGATCATGATACCACGTTGTTTGAGTAATTACATTTTAATTTCTCTTCTACGAGGCATGACCATCCATGAATACATGACATGCGTTACGAGGCATGACCATCCATGAATACATGACATGCGTTACGAGGCATGACCATCCATGAATACATGACATGCGTTACGAGGCATGACCATCCATGAATACATGACATGCGTTACGAGGCATGACCATCCATGAATACATGACATGCGTTACGAGGCATGACCATCCATGAATACATGACATGCGTTACGAGGCATGACCATCCATGGATACATGACATGCGTTACGAGGCATGACCATCCATGAATACA
>SDVV010023475.1:0-12752 GCA_016164225.1 Gammarus roeselii | reverse complement strand
GATTTTATTCGAAGGAGGTAAAAATGCCTCAGATGTTAATCGATCCTGTATATGCATACAAAATATGTGTGTGTATGTCTACATTATGCAGGTATCAACCGTGTATACGCCATTCATTGTATTGGCATATGTCGACACATGCCGGTATCAACCGTGTATACGCCATACATTATATCGGCATATGCGGACATATGCCGGCATCAACCGTGTATACATCATACACTATTTCGGCAAATGCCGACATATGCCGCATCAACCGTGTATACGCTATACATTATACTGGCATATGCCGACATATGCCGGCGTCAACCGTGTATACGTCATACATTAATCGGCATATGCCGACATATATTCATTGATATTTGATCAATGTTGTCGTACATTGTTGTATATTTCGCTAATTATGTACCTTAGACATGGTTTATATCCTAGATCTTGTTGACTACGGACCTCACATAACAGATTTGTTGTTAATATGTTAGAGTGGATTTATTGAATATTCGTTATAATAGACGAAAATGGTAGGAGCAACACATCCAACATTACAAAAAAATCTTATTCTAACAGTAAAACCATACATAAAACTTGCTAATTTTTTACACCCATAACAATCACTGATACATGCGGGACGCTTACAATAAACATTTTGAACTCTATTGTCTACAAACGAGCGATCACCTAACAATACTTGAAATTAGTCAATATTACTGGACTTGTAACAAGCAAAGTGAAAAAAAAAACATAAATGTAGGTACATAAACTGATTCAGATTGGTAAAAACTACAGTGTCAAGTGGATAGATTGGATATGAATGAAGCTTAAAAAAAAAAAAAAAACATCAGCATGAAAACGGAGAAAAAAATATAATCCTAGGTTAGATTAGGTTAGGATGAGTTAGGTTTACGGCCATCATCACAAATCTTAAGTGAAAAAATGCTACAGTCGATATTGTGAATGCTCAAATAAGACAGATATTCTGAATTGGAACACAATCTAATAACAAAGCCTGAAATGATCAATAACTTCTAAGTGTACGACTGCAAACGTATCACAAACATTTATAAAGTATGACATGCGGGAATGAACATCTAGTAAAGACATACAAGCGGGTAACATAATTGAGATGTACATTAATTTATTGATTTTTTTTAAACTAACTCTACACAAATCTGGTACTGATTCTCCAAGACGACATGGAACCGAACCGAAATCCAATGTCAAGAGGTGAAACATTCCAATATTTCAGATTTGTACATCCAATTAAGTGTATTTTATTCCCAATATTCTATTAAATAAGGTGAATTTATACCTAAACACACACATATTCGTATGATAAACAATCGAAACATACAATAACAACTAAAAAATTAACTAAATAAGATTCTCTACTCTACCGTAACCGACATTGATTAACTATGATATACGGCGTATTCTGCCGCACCCCAAAATATAAATCCTTCACCAATATGGAAGGTGTATGGTCAATCAATACATGATGTCGATGTACACTACCGATCGTATAAAAAATATGAAAAATCCTGCTCATAAACTCCAAGGTTGATCTGGTTCATGAAAAAAATCATATACTAATAACATAACAACCATACCGAAAAATGTGACATCTAACACTGAGTTCGTGCATAATAAAGTAATAATACTACGGTCTCCGATCAAACCTATAACGAATTTCTAGACCTAACTAATGCTATGCCTCTAGTAGGATAAAATCCAAGCCCACGGTGTTGTAAAACGAACACTACAATGCTTTTCTAGGTCGCTTCTCAGCAATCTAACACTGATATTTAACAAATTTAGAGGCAACACCCAGTCATGGTACAGTACCTCAGACATACATGACATGCATCTGTTAAGTCCATCATCTAAGAGCAATGTCGAGCAAAGTCAAATCCTGTACATATTCAAGAATCTATACACAGGTACGGTTGTCAAGAATGAGGCTGACATGAAACTCAAAGAGTGTGGCCATAAAAAGTTGAGCATTTGTTTACTGACGACCTAAGTAAACCACTACAATGATCAGCAGCTTGTCGGATAACCTCTCTAACAAACCCATGGAACTTAAGATCGACGTCCACAAGAACTTACAAAATCCAAGTAGAACATGGATGAACTCCAAATGGCAACCAAAAGGTGGAAGCCACATCTACACCAGGATCCCACCATCCAAAAAATCGTCTTCTTAAACGTTAGCCTACACACTTGCTAGGGTTCATAGACGAAATTCCACGTAGATGCAGTACGGACTTACACCTCTTAAACATACATTCCTATGATTATCATGGCAAAATCATACAACAACATCATAAATAATAGCGAAATAAGATGCTCTACTCTGCTCTAATTCACATTAAAAATGTAATATACTAGGGTATCCAGCACAGTAAATCTGTCTACTTACACAAATAGGTATACACACAACGGGCTTTTGCTTAGGGGGCTCTCTAACACCTCCTTTATATTGAAGAATGGTCCTAAAATAAACATACAATAACCTAACAGCAAGACCGAGTTTGTAACAAATGGGATCTTCTATATCTGTAATTACCACGTCAAAAACACAAACTAAAACGGTCATGATATAATAAAATAAGAAGAATGATGCAATAACCGACCATTATACCTGAAATAGTGGGCTACATGGACGGTGCAAACCTAAAGTATACTAAATTCCTATAACTGTATGAGATAACTATTCGATATTCCAAATAACACTTCAAATTTAACATACTGTAAATCAACCGATCTTCACTATGTATATATAACACATTCTAATAACTTACAATACATCCATATCGTTCAGCTACTCTCGGTATTGGAACACCGTGTCAATGGAACACCGATATATCTAGTTCAAAACTGGATAATGCGGTATTGAGTATACAGATTGTCGTAACGAAGCTGCTGCATCAACTCAAAATACAAACATCAACTCGCCAATACTAGACTAATAAACCGTACTAATCCTATAGATATTATATACAAATGAAATAAATAGATGGAAAAACACACAGAACATTGCCCAAAATTCAATTTCAGGCTGGTAGCAAGCATCCAAATAACCTTCAAATGCGTCAATTATACCCCAACTAGATATGAATACAAACACACATGTACATAGAAATATATAGAATTATAAACCAGAAATAAATATATAATGATATAAACACTAGGACACTAAAACATAGCTATCATGCCACGGAAGTGATGTAAACAATTCAAATAACAGATATGAGCAATCTCACATAATTTGGCAAAGCGAGAGAATTATGACGATATGCTTCCATAGATAAAGACAATCCTATTGACCCTGAGCAGATAATTTTTATCTTCAAAATATTCCATAACGGGATCTTCTCCTTTGAAAGAATGTTTCAGTCACCTGTTAAATTTTTATCTATTTTTCTTCATCGGATAGCTCACAACATAGAAAAACGAACGAAGAAGTTACTGCAGGAATAAGTAAAACGGAGCGCAAGGGTATTGATAAATAACATTAAACTAATTGAATCTATAGCTCGTGTAAATTGATCAATATTGAACGACGTAGAAATGACACCAAGGTGAAAAAATTCATCATGAACGTGTCCGGAAATCAGCATTTGTGCAATCGGGAACTGTGTGAAGTTTCAACCTTTAATACTGCATGTAAACTTTTATGTAACTGTTAGATTTATTATCAATTAAAATTATCTTATAAATGCATGTTGTCACTACCCCCCCCCCCCACTGAACATTCAGAGGAGCAGCATTGAAAATGCATACATGCAATATGACATGCAATGAATTACAATACAGTATGCCCAGTATTGAATTGCAAATACCTATATGTAAATACAAATATGTAACCTATTATTATTTATAAGCTGTCCGTTCATCCTAATGAGTCACCTCCGTACCTTCGTGCCGCATGCCTTCCGCTGCCCTCCGCACCGCTGACTCTAGATTGCACGTTTTGCGCCACTGACTCCAGCCCCTACCCCACCAGAAGTAACTCTATTAAGCCCTATCTTATTCCTTCGCATCCGCGTTTCGTCACTATAATATCTACTGCTGGGTCTTCAATGAGTCAATTATGATAATGTCCTTGGAGAGGAATTGAATTAGCTTTAAAAAATTAGGCAACAGAGTTGCCAACGTGTGACGTCCACCAACACCCTAAACTACTGGAAAATAATTACCTGTGGAAGGAGTTTGAGATGAGAACTATTAAGAACAATCATGACTGGCATCGGGTGAAGGAATTAAACCGACAGGAATTATTCAGCAAGAAGGAATATTCCGTATAAGTCCCAGCAGCCGATCACCTCAAAGTGGGGTCGTCATAAACCAAGTGCCATGTCTTCCCTGCAATCGAAGATAACAGCATGGGGTCGTCAAAAAATAATTGGCATGCCTTCCCTGCAATCGAAGATAGCAAGGTGGGGTCGTCATCAGCTAATTGACATGCCTTCCCTGCAATTGAAGATAGTGAGGTGGGGTCGTCATAAACCAATTGACATGCCTTCCCTGCAATCAAAGATAGCAAGGTGGGGTCGTCATTAGCTAATTGACATGCCTTCCCTGCAATCAAAGATAGCAAAGGGGTCGTCATAAACCAATTGACATGCCTTCCCTGCAACCAAAGATAGCAAGGTGGGGTCGTCATAAACCAATTGACATGCCCTCCCTGCAATCAGAGATAGCAAGGTGGGTTCGTCATAAACCAATTGACATGCCTTCCTTACAATCGAAGATAGCAAGGAATTCCCACTCTTCCGTCACTTGGTCGTTGTTAAGAGTATCCACAGTGTCAACAAACACTGGTTGTCATAGCGGAAGGCAGAACTAATACTCGTGCCCTCGTGCCGTGTGAGACATCCCAGTACACCGACGCCAAATCTTGCTCATGTTGAATGCTGGCAAGGTAGATTAGAATAGCGCTGGTCAATACTGACAGCAAGATCTAATGTAGGTAAATACAAAGACGAGTGAGGATTGTTGGTTAAGTCAGCTGAGGGATACGTCGGTGATAGCCTGCTGTAGCAAGGACACCGATGCACTCGATGTTAAATAGAAAAAGATAAAATCTTTATCGATAGAATTTTTATATTAGGACATATGATGAGTTAGAAATTGGAAACTGGTACAGCCCTGCCCTTTCATGTTCACCTGTTTTCAAACTCTCTTAAAAATGGTCTCACCGTTTACTAATGTTCGATTTACAAATATAATTGTTGCTTTATATTTAACCTGAGGGAAATCCGAATTTACAATACATTTGAGGCGCTGCCCAAATCGAATACCGAGAGAAAATATCACTGTGTGTAAAATTGTACGTGGTACAAGCACTGTTTGATTCTTTATTACAAGCCAACGACCAACAGACTTTCTGTCACTATTGTTCAAGTCAGGCAATTGGCGTGTAAGATGAATATAAATGAACTTCACAAAGCAAATATGCTAAAGCAGAGTATTTTATTTATTTAAAGTTAGGGAAATCTTGGTAGAATTGTTGAACACATTTTGCAGCCATTAAATGTCACGAAATTATTCAATTTATCTATTGTTTGTGTTTTGACCTATCATCCTTTAGCATTCGTCGCAAAGCGTTCAGCAACACCCTGTAACTGGCTGTAAGCTGACCATGGTTTGGAAGGGAGGCTTTGAACTTGTCAAGAACAGATGATTGTGTATTAGAATGATCATATAAACAAGCATTATTCAAGACTCCTAGAGATGTAGGAGGATTGTTAGAATGAAATGTAAACATGGATGAAAAAATCTTAGATGACTTCACATCAAGACAATGGTGGAGTTAGATTTGGCGGGACTCGACTGGTATCTGTCCTGTAGCTCTCAACAATTTTGTCTTGAATCTGAAATTGCGTCTTTTTTCAAACCTCGATGCCTCAATAGCTTATTTTTCTCACAATTCGCGCATCAAATTCCACATTTTTGTTCTCGGCTAACGTAATTTGACGAGTGTGAAGTTTTTTGAACACGGAAATGACAGATTCGGTCTTCGTTCTAAACAAAATGAAGGCATACCGTATCACGCTGGAGGCTGCAGGACTGCAATATAGTCAAGCCCTTCTTATCATTATCTCTTCAGAATGGTTTTGAACAGATACCATCAGTGCCAGTGTTGCAAGGGTCCTGACGCCGGTCGAGACTCATCCATTATTTACAAAGTTCGACATCATTGGGAAATGTGTAGTATTTGCTTGGGCGGCTGCTCCCGGAATGCATCTTCGACTATTTTGATGGATGAGCTCATTAAAAACAAAGAATAGTTTTAGTGACCCGTTGCTGGCAAATGGCCGATTAGTCAAAGTTATCCATTAAGGACGTCACCTCTGGGAATTAGGATTATTCAAGTAATGTTTGAAAAACGGAAGCCCACACACTGCAGCCACATTTCTCTGTACTATCCTGTGACTATTACTTTTTGTTCTGGTCTACAGCTGGTGCAAGGACGCTACTTTACCTAGGGATGGTGGTGAAGGCACTATCGCCACTGCTGTCGTTGTGGTGGGTGCAACTGTTGTGGTAGTGGTAGTCGTCGTCGTCGTCGTCGTCGTCGTCGGCGTCGTCGTCGTTGGCGTGGTGGTTTTAGCTGTCGTGGCGGTAGTTGTTGGAGGTTGTGTGGTTGTAGTTGACGCTGTGGTTGTAGTTGGCGCTGTGGTTGTAATTGGCGTTGTGGTTGTAGTTGACGCTGTGGTTGTAGTTGATGCTGGGGTTGTTGTTGACGCTATGGTTGTTGCTGACGCGGTGGTTGTAGTTGACGCTGTGGTCGTGGCTGTTGTCGTCGTTACTGAAATTAAAAATAACTCGAGTTTATTTTTAAAGGATTTTATTTTTCTGCGCTATTGAGCACGTGAACTAATTACAGACTCATACATGTTCGGTATGAAGCCAAGACGTCTTTAAGTGCAACGTTTTGGAAGACATGGGAACGGGAATAGGAAATAAGTCCATTTCTCACCCAAATGATCCATGTTGTTGTAAACGACCCAACATCTAAGTTCATTAGATAAAAGCGTTATCCATGAGTGTCCTGTGGGCGTGCGGTGGATGCATAACTGGTCTTTCTGGTCGAAAAATTGGTTTCCCGTCATCTCACATGGGGCTTGACTGTTCACAATTTTTGTCTGTACTATGGGAAGTTCTTTGAGAGATGATGATAATGGATGGTGATGGGTAGAAGCAAATTCGTCCGCTTGGCCCGCCTCTGACATTGTGAAGAGGACTTGCTGTATTTTACGTAGAACGGGGTGAGTATTGAGCAGAGTATCAAGCCCAAGAAAGGCCCGGAGACTGTCTGCGAAGATGACGTATTAGGAAAAGCAATCTGTTTAGGTAATTAAGATCGCTAATTCCAGTGCGTGTAACTCAGCAGAGAAAACAGAAGCAACTTATGGAAGGGTAGCATAAAGCGTGGTCGCTCCGTACACAGCGGCAGCTTCCACTACGGTAACAGTTTAGAAGCAGTCAGTGGATAAACGGCGAAAATTTTGATGTTGTGTCTCGCGGTCTCAAAAAGTATTGGCAGTACATAATGAGAGGAGTAGGTGCTTTAGGGCATATTTTTACATCTAAGTTGAGAGACGGTGGGTTGATCATCCAAGTAGGAGAGCTAATTTCGAGAAGTCGTTAAAAAATGAAGACCTGATACCCTTGCGAGTTGAAGTCGTATTGTAACGAGGGTTTATCTCGTCGAAGGGAAGCAGAAGTACATTATCTAGTACGCGCAGTAGCGAAAGGAAATTTGTTTATGGTTAATCTTCAAACGAAAAAAAACACTTTTCCCACGGATAATTTAACTTCAAATAATTTTTTTTAACGGTATTATAACTAGACATAGCTTCTTGATGAATAATATAAATTAAAAAAGCGACGATTTTCAACATTGTACGGAAAATATAAATATAAGATTTTTATAAATTTTCAATCATAAATGAATATTCTTTCGCTACCGTACATTCGAAGACTCAATGGTAGTGTGACGGAAAACACTGGTTGCGATGCGCACAGTGTTGCTGGCGACAATCGAAAGAGGTTCGAGATTTGTCTTGTCTGATAAATGGTAAACTGAAGCTCCAATAGTGAGCTTTGGCGCAAATGTGTGTTAGAAAGAAGCTGAGATGCAAGGCAGCTGTTGCACATTTGTGCTACCGATATTTTTCAAGACGGCGCGAGGAGAGATCTTTTTTTCCTTTCCTGATCCAAAGACAGAATTCTGAGAATTCTTTATTGTTCTGCGAGCTCAACACTTCAACGCTCAGATAGAGAGCAAAAAAAAATCTTGATACAAAAATCGGGGAACCCATACACGAGGTTCACTCACTGTAGTAGCTGGCGCATCGGGAGGGAGGAGGGTTACGAGACCCTGTTCCCCCCTTCTCCCTATCGTTTTACAAATGAATTGGTTATGGAAGATACATTCAATTTGACTCAGGTGTACATATTTGTAGATAATGCTGGCCCCAACCAACCCCTTCAAAAGACCCTGGGTGCCCCACTGTCTGACAGGCCGCAATGCGACGCTGAAGAACATTGAGACTGACAAAAGGAAATGGGGGAGAGTTGTAGAAAAAGGTTTCATGGAAGAAACAACGTAACTGGCAAATATTATTCCCACGAAAGGATAAAAAAGGTCCACTGTGCGAGCGACCATTGAGGTGATGGCAAGAAGAGGAGGAAAATAGGTACATAATATGTGAACTAAAGGGACAGAGGAGCTGCAAATGAAGGTAACATATTAAGTTTGGTGAAGATACGGAGTGACAGTTGAACGTAGATTGCTCATAAAAACTACATGGTCTGTTTCTGTGACAATCTTAAACGCATTCAAATTACATTGGTCTGTTCTTATGACTATCTTAAATGCATTCAAATTACATTGGTCATTTCTTATGTCTGTATTAAACGCCTCCAAATTACATTGGGGTATTTTTTATGACTATTCTAAGCGCATTCAAATTACATTGGTCTATTCTGAAGACTATGTTAAACGCGTTCATATTACATTGATCTCTTCTTATGACTGTCCTAAACACATTCAAATTTTATTGGTCTATTCTTATGCCTAAACGCATCCAATTTACATTGGTCTTTTCCTATGTCTATCCTAAACGCATTCAAATTACATTGGGCTTTTTTATGACTATTAAAAATAAGGTCAAATTACAATGGTCTGTTCATATGACTATCATAAAGTCATTCAAATTACATTGGTCTATTCTTAAACAATCAAACACGCTTTCAAATAACATCGTTCTAGTCTTTTGACTGTCCTAAACGCATTTGGTTTAGATTGGTCTGTTCCTGCGCGAGCGCATTCAAATTTGATTGGTGTTTTTTCTTTGTTATCCTAAACGCTTGAAATTTTGCTGGTCATTTGACATGATTTCCCTACAGGTATTTAATTCACATTAGTCTGTTCTTATAATTAGCATAAACGCATTCAAGTTACATTGGTCTGTTCGTATAACTATGTTAAATGCATTCAAATGTTATTAGTCTGTTCTCATGACTATCCTAAACACATTCGAATTACAATCGTCTGTTCATGTGAATATCCCAAACACATTCAAATTTCACGGGTCTTTTCGTATGAGTATCCTGAACGCATTCAAATTGCATAACTCATTTCTTTTGGCTATCTTAAAACTACTCAAATTACATTGGTCTGTTCTTATGACTATCTTGAACGCGTTCAAATTACACGAGTCTGTTATTATGAGTAGGTATAACAAATGCATTCAAATTACATGAGTTTTTATTTTGGATATTTTAAACTTATTTAAATTACATTTTTCAAAACGCATTCATCCAGAAAGCCCGACTTGTGATGATATATTTTGTTGACATTGCCCCAACTAGAGTCGCTTTTAAAGCTTCAGGTTGACATTGCCCCAACTAGAGTCGCTTATAAGGCTTCAGGTTGACATTGCCCCAACTAGAGTCGCTTATAAGGCTTCAAGTTGACATTGCCAGAACTAGATTCGCTTTTAAAGCTTCAGGTTTTACAGTATAGGTCACATGTGTCAACGTGACATGAATGCATTATTGGTCATATTTGTCGACGTGACATAAATATCTTCCCGATGCTATCTTCTCTCTGATTTTCTACTTGAGCCGTCTTCAAATATTTGACTGCAATCACAACCTCGTGGCGCTTTTACAACATTTTTGTGGATTTCGATTAAATATGTTTTCTGAATCTGGTGTTATCGAAATTTTCATCTCCATAACAAAAATCAATCATGTCACGTCAGATAACATGAATGGGTTAAGAAGAGGAGAGTGTGATGAGAAACTAGGTTGTTGGTCGAATTGCAATCATCCTCTCTGGCTGGTGATGGGTAGAAGCCCACGTTTGGGCAATAACTCTCGCTCTGCGGTATGTGGCATACAACACTTGCCTTTAACAGGGAGCATATACTTCTGTTTAAACATTTTATTTATTTATGTTCCGTTGTTACTCATCAAGTCACGGTTACAGGGTTATCACTCCTGGGGGGAGGAGTTTGTATTTTCAATCAATAATTAGCGATAATAATAAACGGAGTTCCCGAAATATTCATATACAATTTAAAAAAATGAAGGAAAACATTACCAAGGTTTTTAGTCAGAAGAAAATATATGCTCTAGAGTGTCATAAATACTAAGAGCTCCGTGAGAATAACATTACAGTATTAATTTTTCTCTGGGTTGAGGAACCATCCCGTTCCAGATACTTGGGAAAAATACATTAATAATTCCCGAGCATAATGTGTGGTTTGCCTTTTAGTTGGAAATAGTAAATACTTTTTATAATGGCAGTGGATAAAGAACCTAGCGTAAACCACAAGACATTAACGAAACTGCATAAATAGCTCTGCATGAATGGCTTCCAGTCACGACACTCACTGACGCAAAGAGAAGCGTTGGCTGCGTCGATGTCCCACGAGCCATTTGCCAAGCACGTCGTAATGACCTTCTGGGACTTGTCCCCGACGCAGGAGAAGTCGAACTGTGGACAATAAAAAATTGAATACGCAGGACCGAAATATATGTTTGTTACGTAAATTTAGTTGACTTTGTAACTGAGCTAAGAAACGACTCCTCTTCTGAGGAATACGAATTTGATTTCGAAAATTTGGGATCCAGGGCAGCTGTTGCACATATATTTAAGCTCGTCAATACATATACAAAGTACGAAAATATTAAGGGTAACCTCTCACCAGTCAGCCATGCCTCTATGCTGGCTGTGCAAAATAGAGCGACCCAACGTTCCATAAGCTTCTTTGTGTCTCTGTCTCCCCAAACCATATTGCTATGAGGGTGATGGAATAGTTAGACGAGGGACCTTGGACTTGTCTGCCCCTACCCTACCAGGCACCGGTCTATTCATGCAGGCCTTCTTCAAGTCACTTGTGCTGGCATTTGATTCCTCGTGTCGAGAAGCGATACGGCTTAGCCTCCCTTACCATGGGCGAGTCGACAGCTTCTCTCAGGCGAGCAAATAGCCCGGCCCATCTAAGTTTTACCAGAGCAGATACACTAGTGTTGTGGAAGGAGTTCACAAAGCGGACAAAGTTTTAGGATTTCACATGGCAAGCCCTGGTAGCCCACCGTGCCCAGTAAGGCCGACCTCTATTCTGTCCTGTATCGCCTCAGACTTCATCCACTCGACTGCTCTAGCTCTGATCAATCTGGTTTTCTTCACTATGATGGGGGTTGGTTTAACGGGGCTGGTGGACTAGCGTAGTGGTCGCTGCTATGCATGCGATCAGATCCAGGGCTGCACATGGTACGCCTTGTTTTTCCGGCAGGCTCCGCACAAGGCCGCGTCTAGATCCGTCTCTGCGCACAGAGCTGCTTCCGCTTGCCTTGTTACCTCAACGTCGTAGGGTTTAGCTGTTTATGACTGATTTAACTTGGTTCACCAGTTTTTGTGTTTGCAGTAGCGACCAGTTGGAGGTGCGGACGAGGTGATAGTGCATTAACAGGCAAACCCTGTTAGCCTACAGTGTCCGGTTGGGTTGCGACCCGTCCTGCCCCATGCCCAAACGGCCTTACTTAATTGATGCAGCGTTGTGCAATACAGTCGTAAATCTGTGGCAAGTAGTTGATCAGGGTGGATCTGGTCAAGTCTACGTTTGAACGTATCCACTGATTCGCTCGCGATTACTTCCTGTCGGGAGTCTGTTGCAGGCATTGCAGATTAAGTACGTCATGAAGTATTCGCAAGGTCTGGTGTTGAACGTTTATGGTTGAAGTTTCAACCCGTGGTTTCCTGTAGGGTAGTCGTTTGCCGTGAATTGGTTCATATGGTCTTCATTATTGAAACCATTTCGAATTTTGAAAGTCTTAATGTGTTGCCCTCAGAGTCTACGTTTTCTATGGGGAATAATTTTGGTTCTCTAGAGGGTAGAGGGTGTACCGATCAGATATTTGCAGTGAGACAGGCATGTGAGAAGTACCTTGCAAAAGGAAAGAATGTTTTCTGGGCCTTCATGGATCTGGAGAAGGCATACGACAGAGTTGACAGGGAAGCGCTGTGGAGGGTGTTGCGTTTGAATGGAGAGGGCGGACATCTGTTGAAAGCAGTGCAGAGTTTCTATGCTGACAGCCGAGCATGTGTCAGAGTGGGGTGCGAGGTGAGTGATTGGTTCACAGTGAAAATGGGACTGAGACAAGGCTGCGTGATGTCTCCCTGGCTGTTCAACCTCTATATGGATGGAGTGGTCAGGGAGGTGAACGCG
>SDVV010023474.1:0-12753 GCA_016164225.1 Gammarus roeselii | reverse complement strand
TTTTGTGCAAGCGACTCTCATGTCACGAACGTCAAAGTAGGCGAACCACTCGGAACTAGTGACCACAACTGTATCCGTTTTTTGATTGAGCTCGAGTTGAAAACAACAACAAACTGCGAAAAAGTCCCTAACTTCAGATTAGCTAATTTTGATGGCTTAAAAGAGTCAATAACGTCAGCAAATATAACCCTCGGACAAGATGTCAATCAATCGCTTGACTATTTCTTGACTGCGCTTAAAAATATCGAACATGAGCATATCCCGCGCAAAAACAGGCGAACAACAGCCTATCAGCCCAAGTACTGGAAAGGAGAATTGCGGCGCCTTCATTCACAAAAGAAAGCAACGCACTCGGCTAAGCAGAAACATCCACATGACGACGTAATAAAAAATGAATTCAAAATTAGCAGACGAGATCTAAAGAGGGTCCTCAAACGTAAGAAGAAAGATTATGAAAATGAAATCGCTGCCAATGCCAAAACTATTCCGAAACAATTTTTTAGTTATATTTCGTGCAAAAAAATGTAAAATCTGTAATGGGTCCTTTCGAGAACGATGTTGGTGAGCTAGAAACGGACGACACCAAAATGAGTGTTCTACTTAACGAATACTTTTGCTCTGTATTTTTGTTAGAGAATCAGGATATTCCTAATACTGAGGATATCGTAGCAGCAAAACAAATTGAAGCCCTCACCACAGTGAACTTTTCCCCCGCCGAAGTTATTAAATATATAGATAAATTGCAAGTCACCAAATCTCCAGGTTCAGACCAAATTTATCCTAGAATTCTAAAAGAGACTAGAAACGAAAGCGCCGAACATTTATCAAACATTTTCACCCAATCTCTCACAAATGGCACCTGCCCCTCTAAATGGAAAGAGGCCAATGTTACCCCAATTTTTAAAAAAGGGGATAAAAAGTGTCCCGGCAACTAACGTCCAATTAGTCTCACCTCAGTCATTGGCAAGTTGATGGAAAGTTTGATAACTGATAAAATTACAGAGTTCCTAAAATCGAACAAATTGATTGGTGACTCCCAGCATGGTTTTAGGCACAACCGTTCCTGTCTTACAAATCTGCTACTCTTTTTCATAAATTTAATCGAAATCCACGGCACAAAATCTCCAATCGATGTCATTTACCTTGTCTTTCAAAAGGCCTTTGACAAAGTCCCACACAAGCGCCTTATTAGTAAATTGCACAGCATCGGTACTCGAGGCGAGCTTAACAGCTGGATAAAATACTGGCTTACGGACAGACGGCAGCGAGTTGTACTTGACGGAGCTTCCTTCCCCTGGGGTAACGTTACAAGCGGCGTGTCTCAAGAATCTGTGTTAGGGCCAGTTCATTTTATAATATTCATTAACGATCTCGATAGCAACGTACTCTCAAACATTAGCAAGTTTGCAGACGATACTAAGATCGAAGAAAAAGTGCAAACTGAACTAGAGTGTCAGCAGATCCAACTAGACTTGAACAAAATTGTTGAGTGGTCAGAAAAGTGGCAAATGAAATTTAATGTCGACAAATGCAAAGTTATGCACATAGGTCTTCATAACCCAAAAACACGAATATTCAATGTCAGGAATAAAACTCATTCCAGTCACCGAAAAGAGAGATTTAGGTGTCATCATTAGTAACGACGTAAAAAGCAGCAAGCAATGTAACGATGCTGCCAAGAAAGGCAACAAAATGCTAGGTATGATATCCCGCAAGCTAGGTATGATATCGAGTATGCCGTTCAATTCTGGTCTCCATTCCTTAGAAAATACGTTATTAAACTTGAGAAGATTCAACGTAGAGCTACCAAACTCATCCCCTCGCTGTGGAATAAATCGTACGAAGACAGTCTTCATGAACTCAATCTTTATTCGCTAGAGAAACGTCGAGTCAGAGGCGACATGATAGAAGTGTGGAAGAATATGAAGGGTAAGGAAAACGTCGACCGTGCGAGCCTTTTCATTCTAGATACAACGGAGTGACTAGGAACAATGGATGCAAAATCGTTGGGAAACGTTTCTCACTCGACATCACGCGCAATTTTTTCACGTTTAGAGTTGTCGAAGAACGGAACAAACTTCCAGCGGAGGTTGTAAACAGCAATACAATCTAAACGTTTAAGTCGCGGCTCGATAAGTTCTACATAAATTGCCGATAAATAGCTAAACCGTTCCATTTCCTGTTGTTATAATAAAATAGAAATGGCACACGAAGCTCTCCTAGACTTTCTACTCCAAAACTAATTCTCTTGCTACCAGAAGGCAAATTAATTTGGGCCAATTGGCCTCTTAGACGTTCTACTCCAGAACTAACACTCTTGCTACCAAAAGGCAACCTAGTTTGGGCCAATAGGCCTGTTGTTGTCTTCCTACACTTGTAAACACTTGTAAACAATGTATACAAGCAATCGGTGACATCTATAAAACAGACAATGTCGCTAGTTCTAATACGGGTACACATATTTCAGCTATTGATAAGGAGAGAAATATGCATATTAACACCACAGTATATACAACCCGGCAGTGACATCTGTAAAACAAACGAAGTGACCAGTTCATAAACTGGTAAGCATATTTTATATTTTGATAAAGAGAATATTATGCCCGTTAACACCACAGTATATACAACCCGGCAGTGACATCTGTAAAACAGACGAATTCGCCAGTTTATACACTGATAAACATAATTTATACGCGCACACTAGCAGTAACATATAGGCACGTAACATGTTATATATTTTTCAGTAATGACAGGTATAATATAGATCCATTATGAATTTCATCTACATGTATAAACAGGTGTATTATACCCTTACATAACACTGTGAAAACATGCCTTAAATGCCTATTGTATTATAGATGTAAAGCATATATTTCTTACAGCTGGCAATAATTGTTATGTTTTGGCTAGGTTGACGCAGGCAGTGGTGTGTTGCAGCTGTTTTATAAATACGACTTACTGCAAGCTACATTAGATCCATTGATACCAGGCATAATATGCATTGCATTCACATGTTTTATTCCTGCTACCTGGTAAACACCTATGATACACCTTGAATTGACAGTTACACATAGAATATAGCTGAACAGCTGTTTTACAGCTATAATATGCATGGAGCGGTTGATAGGGATACAATAACACTGCTGAGATTTTCTTTGTCCCAAATATAGACACACTGTGAAATTGGTATCACAAACGAATTTTTATTTATTATCAGAATTTTTAATTTCAGCATGCTTTTATCAATTGTATCATAAGCAAGAATTACAGGGGTATAAAAAAATACTGCCATTGTAATTCGTCTCTTTTAGACAAGTTTATATTTCTGCTATCTCTTTTTGAAGTAATTTTATCAACATTGCCAATCAAATTCAGTCTAGCGTTAAAAACTACTTCTGTTGTATATGATTTCAAGAAAATCGTATTATGTGATGGTCAACTGCAATATCCATAGTTGGAGTTTCATAGCAGTACTTATACTTTTACGTGCCTAATACGATAGAAAATTATGTTGGATAAGTTTGTGATGCCTATAAACATTCTTTGGCCCGACAATCGCAGCTGCTAAATGGTGTATTTACAGATATCGCACCTCTCCGTCAGACAGTATAAGGCTGCCCTTCGTTGAGAGACACCCTGTCAGTGTTGTGAGCCTAGAAAAATTCCCGAATTTGCAAAGTGCAAATTTTCGCGGTCGAGTCGACAAGCACAATAACACAAATTCTCGAAAAAAAGGACGAACGTAAGCTAAACAAATTAAATTTATATCACAAAATAAAGACCGCGACTTATTTTTTTTTCTACGAAACAAACATTAAAGTTAGAGCGCAAACGTCAATTTTTTAGTCTACAAACAAAAATCCTATGTTAAATTGATACAAAAGTTATAAATGATTCCAAGATTGGAAGTTTACATTATTTAAAATGTTTGTTCAACTCTAGTTATAAAAAGAATAAGATAATACTATGAAAACCCAAAATTGTTTGGGAATGAAATACACAATACTAATTTTAGACCTGCTCGTCACTGTCCTTCAGGTTCCATTGTTCTTGGAAAAGGTTCATGTTACTCTTGAGGAACACCAGATTCTCGGAATTCTTGACCGCCAGACTCGATCGCTTCTGAGTAATGATGTCTGAACCCATGATGGATAGCCTCTCTACCGCCGCTGAGGAGGGCACTGGAGTGTTGTATCTGTTGAACAGGTCACCCCAGAGCTCCCTGTGCACCGTGGGGAACATGTCAGGTTCAGAGGCACGTTATCTTGGACGTCAAGCTGGGTCCAGGATTATATTGGTAATATTGAAAAGCAAGGGGAACCTGCAAGGCTTTTTCATAAAATCCATCAAAATATTGAGAATAAGAACCAGACTGAGATAAACACAATTATATTTTATTAGTAAAACTAAAACTACGCGTGTTTATCACTTGGCCTTGCAAACATAATTATTGTAGGATTTGTGTCTCTCGATACAATAAATGAATAACATTATAACACACTAGCCACGTCAATTGTTTGAGTTACATTTTAATAAATAAAACCTGTAAACCGAATTATTTAAATAACGTTTTAACAAAGAATAATTTAATTAACGTCTTAACAGGAAAAAATGTCAGCATTTTATTTGCAATACGTTTTTTGCCAAAATGCTAAATTACGAAAACAGCCATTACATAATTCAAAGTAAACCAAAAATTTAGCATGCTCCCGATAAGTTTGCCAGTGAAAACTCACCTTAACCGTTGCAGTAGAGTCGCCATATCGCGCAACAGCAGAAATGCCAAAGTTGTACACGTTTGTACATTGCATGTACATTACAAAGGCTGATAAATTATTTATAACATTACGGAGATATATATCTCAATCTGTGTAATTGATAATTCGATTGTCTCAAAACATCAGTTCTTATCTTGAATACCTTCGTTCATCCGTAGGACGATATGACATACTAGATGATTCGATTAGTTATAACTAATTAAGAGAAGTGGTGAGCGAACAACACTGACACCCACCACTAACAGAGTTTACGAAGGCACTGGCTCTCACAGCTTGCTTGGCTGTGCCACACCAAAGTTGCCAAGTCTTTCGAGTAGCATACTCCCAAATATTGTTATTTTTGCAGCTAAACAAACGTTTCACTGCAAAATTCTCCATTTTTGCATCATAAATAGACGTTAATAAGATTTATCGTATGCATATAAACGAGTCATATTACTGCAAAATCATGATTGTTTACTGCCAAACACAGGTTTTACTGACAGATTTGGACATACTTGGACCTGTGAAACACCAGTTGGGAACCTTGTGCCACACTCGACTGAAGTACGTGGCACGAGCTTGCTCCTTTCTGCACCTTTTTTAAAATAAAAACTGAAGATAAATATAAATGTTTCATTTGACATCATAGCTTTTTAATGATTTTACGTCATTCATGTTTTTTGCTACACAGTTCTTCGGCAAAATTTGCGCATTTGCGGATTAATGAAATATCGAGAACGCGTACTCCAAACACGCAAATTTCGGCGTTGGGCGCGAAGCGCAAAAGCGCAAACTGCGCATTTGTGTCGTTTTTGTTTGACTCCCGCTCAGCACTGACCTTTGTACGATAATCCTTATTTGGTGAGTCTCTCTGTGTTGACGGAGAGTGCATGGAATGGAACCATAATCATTCAAGATACTCAAATTATTATTATCATCGTGACAGCTCTGCAAGAGTTTTTTTCTGATCTGTTTTCAGAATACGTTATTTCTATGAAGTTTAGAATTCGCTTCAATTCGCATTGCATATGTAAGTTCATGAAACTTACCCAAAAGGTTTTATATATCATGAAACACAGATGTAGATGAATGTTTCTGGACGAGATTCTGAAACACCGTACCCAGAGCACGCATATCATAAGCGAACTCTTTCAGGTAAGAAGAGCGTTGACTTTCACAGTGCAGTCTAGTGCTGTGACTGTATTTTCAGCTATACCCTGCCATGTGGTGTGATATGATTGTGAGGAAACGTGTTCTCATAGCTTTAAAGTTTCTATTCACCAACTGTACAGTCAATTCGAGTCTCGGCGTATGCGAACTTCCATATATTAGCTGAAAGTACCTGCTACCGAAAAACTGACACAGATAAATTCTGGCACTCTACAATGCTTATTGTAATAAAGGCACATTGATGCTCGTAGTCAGACTTGTCTTGTCGTAATAAGCTAGTGCGAGCATTTGAACATTGGCGGTATCTATGTGATTTTCTCTCTTCTTCCAACCCCTTTCGACCGTCACAATAAGTAACCCTGTTTACACAAAGAATGTGGCAAGGCAAGGAAAGGTGGAAGACCGCTGAAGAATGGGAGAGTATTATTTAATTCATATTTACGACTCTAATGCAAGGTACCTAAGATTCCTTATAATTGTTACCGTATTTGTGCATTTCAATTTGTATTCAAAACCGTCTATTATCAATTTTCGGTGATAAATTGTTCGTTATTTTGGTGTATAAAAATGCTGCTACAATATAACAACTGTGCCTCAGATTGAGCCATACAAGCTATCAGTACACTACCGTTTTCGGATTGTCGGAAGTATTTCCAGTGTTAAGTATAAATTACTTTTATTCATCAGCATACATAGCACACATAGAGCGACTATTTCTGGCACGTTCTCCTGTGATGTACGCAATAGGGATTGTGGCAACGTGGTTTAACTTGCATTTTCTGACACCTGAAAAGTACTTCTAATTTGTTTTGCCATCGGTGTGGTACGGTGTTAAGTCTCGTCCTGCAGTACGAGGATGGGTCGAAATCAGCCAGGATGAAAGCGGGCGAGCTGCAGAGGGTGGAGAGGCTGGGCGACGGAATTGTTCGCTGCAGTGGAGCGTTTTGCAGAGCACATGCCGAACAAGAGGTGGACGAGACCAAACCAACCTCTACCACACTTAGAGGCTATAGTCGCTGCTCCCGCTGGTACAATCCATGTAAATAAAAATAAACGTGGTGGCCAAGACATAACGCCTCGAAGTAGACGCAGTACAAGTTAAGAAACTAGAGTAAGTGTGACTGCCGGTACACTCAAATGTTATTATTGAACGCTTGAAGTCTCAGAGATCAAATCGAAGAATGAGGTACCTTGCATTGAATGAAAATATCGTCTAATAGTAATAACAGAGTCGTGGATGAAATCGTGCATCAGATATTATTTCGACGAATTTTTTCTCGGGAATAACTGTTCCTTTGGAAAAAAACTCTGCCAATATTAGAAGTCACTCTTTCGAGCAACAGACACGACATAGTATCAATTACAAATTATACAAAGTGTTGAATCACCCTCGTCAATCGTTCCCCTAGAAGTAGGATTGCAGAATATATCGATCTTTACAACACCCTCCTAGATGTCGTCACAACACAAAACAGTATTGTACTTGGAGATTTCATTATTTCTGACGTTGATTGGCAAACAGACAAATGCATTGTCACTGGCCATGGTCTGATTGATTTGCAGTCGATAAGTTCACGAGCCAAATGGTAAGGACACCTACAAGAGGCTACAATAACCTCGATCTTCTATTTTAGTGCTAGTGACTCTCATGTCACGAACGTTGCGAACGTTGAAGTGGGAGAACCACTCGGTCCTAGTGATCATAACTGTATTCTTTAGACGATAGTGCTTGAGTTGAAAGCGTCAATAAACTGCGATAGAGACGATAGATTATTAGCTAACTTGGACGATTTTATTTACCCTATTTATAAATTAAAAAAAAACATTGCTCAGTTGCTGATTAACTGTTATGACTAGGTAACTGACCTTCAGCTATCATAATATGTCGCATGAATCTCTCTTGCCTGTAGTATAGTCAATCGATAAGATCTTTCGGAGTAAATAAGAATAATAAGCCATACAAAAAAAGGTTTTCAGGAACGTTTACACCGCGGCGTATCAGGCTGAGCGCGCTCTCATCAAACCAACCTCCTCCTACGAGTGTCGTGGTGCCGTTGCCGTTGCTCATGTGAAAGTATGTAATTATGCTATTTGTAGACAAAGTACTAACAATTATTGACATTTTATTGAACAATCCTATTGATGATTATTAAATTGAAGAATAGCTCGAAGGATAGCAACATATAATAACACATTGAAGAGATATGAGCGAGTATTAGTATTTTGTGAGATTTTGAACACCACGCGTTGCTAATAGGGTTATGAGTGTCAATGGCGTCAGCGACCGGTCCAAACCAATCGTTCAACAATTATCTGACTATACTTAACAATTTCAAACATGAGCATATCCCTCGCAAGAACAGCGCCCGGCAGTCAATTAGCCGAAGTACTGGAAAGAAGGCTTGCAGCGCCTTCAGTTCCAAAAAAACAAAGCACTCGACAAAACCCAAACACCCGCTTCACGACGCTGAAAAAAATCATAATAATCAGAAGAGTTCTAAAGAAGGTACAGAAACGTAAAAAACTATTATGGAAATAAAATTGCGACGAACGCCAAAACTTATCCGAAACAATTTTTTAGTTATATTTCGTGTAGAAAAAATCTAATCTGTATTAGGTAATTTTATATATTTTTTTGTAATTTGGATACTTTTTGCTTATATAGCGGGTTGCCGCATGACAGCCACCTGAGAGCCTTGCTTGAAATTACCCACGGTGTTTATGGGCTAGCCTTTTGCCATTTAAGAGACCGACCAGAATGTCTCACTCTAGGTCAGATAGGCGCGAACCCACAATCTCCAGCTCCCAATGAACGTCTGTTGTGAGGAGAGCCAGACACGCTACTCACTCGGCCACTGAGCTGGTAACCCACTCGGTCACCGAGCTGGTCCCACTCGGATACCGAGCTGGTCCCACACGGCCACCGAGCTCCTCCCACCGAGGGCCTCTTGAAAGCGATATTGTTGAACTTGAAACGGATGATACTAACATGACTGTCTTACTCAACCAATAATTATGTTTTGTATTTACGTTATACAATTTGAGTATTCCTAATCCCCACAATATCATAGCGGAACGTCAATTTTAGGTCCTCAGCACAGTAAATTTTTCCTCTGACAAACTTATTTATCGTATGGATAAATTGTAAGTTACAAAATCTTCAGGTCTAGACCAAGTTCATCCCAGAATACTGAAAGAATCTGAGAACAACATCGCCGAACAGCCATCAAACATTTTCACCCACTCTCTCTGGAATGGCATTTGCCCCTCGCAATGGAAAAAAGCCAACGTTACTTCAATTTAAAAAAACTGTGATAAAACGTGTCCCGAAAATTACCGACCAATCAGTCTCAATTCAAATTTTCAACTTGATGGAAAGTTTGATGACGGATATAAGTACAGAATTCATTTAATAAAACAAGTTGATAGTTGACTCAGCATGGATTTACACACAACTGTTCCTGTTTACGACACGAAATCTCCAATCGAAATCTTTTTTCTTGATTTTCAAAAGTCTCTCGATAAAGTTTCTCACAATCGCTTTGTTTGTTAATTGCACCGCATCGGCATTTGAAGTGAGCTAAATAGCTGGATAAGCTGTTGGCTCTCGAACAGACAGCAGCGAGTTGTACTTGACGGAGTCTCTTCCCCTTGGGGTAATGTTACAAGCGGCGTGCCACAAGGATACGTGTTAGGTCCACATTCTCTTCATAATATTCATAAGCGATCTCGATAGACTTGCTTTCGAACATATCAAATTTGAGGACGATACCACGATAACAGGGAAAGTGTAATCCAAACTCGAGTGTCAGCAGATTTTTGTCCTTAGTCTTGGACAAAATATTTGATTGGTCAGAGAGTGCCAAATAAAATTCAATGTGGACAAATGTAAAGTTATGCACATACGTCCCCATAACCTCAAGCACGAATATTCAATGTCCTGAAAGAGACTGATTCCTGTCACCGATGAGAGAAATTCAGGTGTCATCATCAGGAATGATTTGAAAATTAGCGAACAATGTAACTATGCTGCCAAAACAGGCAATTTCCAAACAATCACGCACAAGAGCCCACAAAATATTCGTAAGATACACAATGCATTTGTATGACCGCATCCAAATATGGTCTTCATATTTTAGAAAAGTAGTCATTAAAAAAGAGAACGTTCAATGCAGAGTTACAAAACTAATCTCTCCGCGCCGCAAAAAAAAAAAAATCGAAAACAGACTACGTGAACTCAACCTTTTTTTCGATAGAGAAGCGTAGAGTCGGAGGTGACATTATCGAGGTGTGGAAGATTATGATGGAAATTGAAAACGTCGACTGAGCGAGCCTTTCCGATCTGCATACAAACGGAGTGACCAACAATCATTGATACAGAATAGTTGGTAAGCGTTTCTCACTCGACGCCACACGCAACTTTTTCACGTACAAAGTTGTCGAAGAATGGAACACCACACTCCCAGAAGAGGTTGTAAACAATGACACAATCGAAACGTTCATTTCACGGCTCGACAAGTTCTACACGAATCGCCGTTAATTAGCCTCCGGCTATAGCAGGTTCACCTACATGTTCGTTAAAAATGTGTCCAGCATTGACACCCGCACGGTCGAACTATTGCCCGGCATAGGTTCTAGTACAGTTAAAAAAGGTGCCTGAATTGGTATCTGCCCGTTGCAGAATGGTGTCTAGCAATGACACAATCTCAAGTCAATGTCGGGGGTCAATGGCCCTCTTTGGGGGTCGATTTTAGTTGTTTGACTCATCGAGAAATGAAATCCCATACTACAACTTTTCCCTTCCTTGATCTTTAATTACACAGACACTTGAAGCGCCATTAGACACTTTACTTCAGAACTAATCTTCTTACTAGCAAAAAGCAACCTAGGTTGGGTCAAAGTCTTATTATTGTCCTCTTACACATGTAAACACCTGCAAATGCACGCTACTCGCCACAACAGAAAAATTTCCTCAAACAATGACGGTAGCCAGTGAAGCATCATGTACCAGCACCTTGTTAATAGAGAGTACTTCGACCCATAGAACAGTACTCATTGGTGATTTCCGCCTCACAAATTTGCATTACGTCCTACCTCTAAGCAATCGCACTCTTCATAAAATCACCAATAACAATTTTGCACTGTCTCAAATCCTTATGAGTGCAAATCTTTAAAAAAAAACGTGTTCTCTCGGATCACGTCGAAAATGAAGAAGAAAGAAAAATAACCACTTTAATTTTAGTGACATTGTAAATGTTAATAGGTGCATAGCAGAACCCCTCGCACTGAAAGCAATGGAACAGAGGTACATTTTTATGAATATATGCCGCACCTTAAAGCTCAGAGCTATTCCAATATGCCATCTTAGAAACTTATCCACTAGCGCCCCCGACGAGCGATTATTCCATCCAAGGAATGCAAGTGTAACGAATAGTAGAACGATTAAATTTTTCTACAAAGTAGCACGTTATTTTCCTTGCCGAGTTGAGTTACTGGTATCCCACTACAATAACAATATCCCGACATGCCGTCGCTCATCGTCTGCCCTCTTTTCTTTTGTTTCCCTTCATATTACGGTCATCCTCTTGTATCATCCCCCATCACCCGTCAGCTAAGAACATCGACTCGCAGACAGTTCACACCGTATGCCCCACTTTCACCTAAGAGCCACTCGTAAGCCCTCCCCATGATACGCTCGCTTCATGACCGATAATATACAGACACCTCCTTTTCCATAAGCCACGATTCACGAACAAAACACTCCTATCCTGGTTCTGCTCTGCCTTAGCCCAGCCTCTTTTATGTGGTATCACCGATCAATTTTTCAAGCAATGATGCTACCATCTGGTATCATGAAGCACAGCAAACTAAAACCACTTCAATCATATCTTCTACCCGTTATTTTCCTCTGACTACCAACACAACTGCAGGCACGAGAGAGCGACGGCTGGGTGCAGGCAAGTGATAGAAATAGTAGAGGTGGGATACCGTAATGTAACATAGCGAAAACTGCCCTCCAAATGAAGAATGCTTTTGACCCTCTCAAGCGGGGAGAGATTGGTTTTGTGTGCTCTCTAGTTGGTGATAGTAATGTCAAGCACCAAGAAAGACAATGAAAACTGCGGAAGGAGAATAGGAAAGTGCTCTGTCGTCCCGGTGCCACTGTGCAAGCTCTTAATTCAAAGAATTAGGGGCCTTGAAGGACGACCTTACTATCGTTGAAGTCGGCTTAGAAAACCTACAAGTCAATGCGCATGACCAATTGGAAGAGTTATTTAGACGGCCTGAAGGACGAAATTGCAGGGGGTGCAAGCAAACCAGCGACGCATACCGGAGAGAAAATACAAACAAACTGTCCGTACCTCCTGGCTAAATAATGATTAAGTTCAAGAAGCAATTGATTGCCGACAGGCATTTCTAAACAAGAGTCAAAACAAGCGCATGAACAGGCTGGTAGAAAAGTGAAGGGAGTGCTCAAAAGCGTCAAGAGAAAATAGGAAATAAGGAAAATATTATCAATAAATTTGAGAACCACTCCTAGGCAACAAGACGTGGTTCTCAATTTTTTTCCGTTTATCAAAATTTCAAATCCCTAACGATTGGTTTGATTTAGACTCTAGATCAGCCAAGTGCAGGTATATCAACAGGGGAGGTCCCTCCGACATCTCACCTCGAAGTGCATTAGCCTTCAAGGAACCATACGTGAACAGAAGACTTTCTCATCTGAACACACCGGAGAGAATCATTGCCAGGGAACTGGGCGTGATGGTTCTTCAGTGCTCTTGCGAAATTTTCTTTTTGGAACTATCAGCAAGTCATATCT
>SDVV010023473.1:0-12753 GCA_016164225.1 Gammarus roeselii | reverse complement strand
CAGCTAGTGTAGGGCGATGGGTCAACCTTGAAGGTGTCCTGGTGTAGCGGCAGCGGGTGGCAACAGCTAGTGTAGGGCGACGGGTCAATCTTGAAGGTGTCCTGGTGTAGCGGCAGCGGGTGGCAACAGCTAGTGTAGGGAGACGGGTCAATCTTGAAGGTGTCCTGGTGTAGCGGCAGCGGCTGGGAAAAGCTAGTGTACGGTGGGTGGGCCAGTACTGATGCCTTGATGTTGCGGCACCAGGTGGCTATCGTGAAGGGCGAGCGGGGGAATATTGATGGTGCCCCGTAAAAACGGCAGCAGGTGGCAACCGCGTATGGCGGGTGGTCCAGTTTGGATGGTATTCTAGAGTAGTGGGCATCAGGTGACACCAGAGTAGGACGGGCAGCCGTGTTGATGAAGCCCCGGCATAAGGGGCAGCGGGTGACAGAAGTGATATAGGGCTGGCGTCCAGTATTGATGGTTACCTTTAGTGAGAAGTCTTGACAACAGTGCATAGCGGCGAGCAGGTGTTTGTGGTGCCCTGGTGAAGCGGGAAGCTATACTAGGGTGCAAGGCAGGTGGGTTGGTGTAAGTCAATCGTGTACGGCAGGAAGCAACCGTGTAAGGCAGATAGGTTAGTATTAATGGTGCCCTGGTGCAGCGGGCAAAAGGGGGCAACAGTGTTAGGCGATCGGGACAACATTTATGGTGCCCTGATGAAGCGGGCAACAGTGTCAGAAAGAGCTGGCTAGTAGTGATGGTGTCTAGGTGGAGCGGGCAACAGAGTCAGGAAGAGCTGGCTAGTGGTGATGGTGTCCAGGTGGAGCGGGCAACAGTGTCAGGAAGAGCTGGCTAGTAGTGATGGTGTCCAGGTGGAGCGGGCAACAGTGTCAGGAAGAGCTGGCTAGTAGTGATGATGTCCAGGTGGAGCGGGCAACAGTGTCAGGAAGAGCTGGCTAGTAGTGATGGTGTCCAGGTGGAGCGGGCAACAGTGTCAGGAAGAGCTGGCTAGTAATGATGGTGTCCAGGTGGAGCGGGCATACGGTGACAACAGCGAAGGGAAGGCGACCAACTTGAGACTAGGCTCTGGTGTAGTGTTCATCTAATAACAACAGGCCCATTGGCTCAAACTACCTTCAAGATTGACCCGTTGGGCATTATTGGCACTCCGGTGTCGACAGCTGCTGGTTTCAACCATGAATGGTGAGCCGACCAATATTGATTATTCCCTGTTGCAGTGGGTAGCGGACAAAAACATGGTTGGACGGGCGAGCAAGTGTCAATGCTCCACTGGTGTAGCGGGCAGCAGATGGCAACAGTATAGTACGGACGGTTGCAGCTAATGATTTCCCGGATCAAAGAAGCACCTGTTGTAACGGATTCTGAAAGGTTACATTTTGAGTGAGAGCACTTCGTGGGTGGAAAATACTTTACAATGATGAGTAATTCTCAACATTGTATTTGAAATGTATCGGGCCGACTTCAGCTTAACGCAATAAAACAAGAGGGAGTAGCTGCTTGACCATAAAATGGTTACAGTCTGAAATAATGAACATAAGTTAGAGTTTTAACCTTGTAATGGAATTGCCGTTCTTTATGAGGACTTGCTGCCTTCGTATATGACTGAAATAATTTTGTCCTGTGGAAGTAAAGGAACCTCGGAAATTTATTTGTGAGGTCGCTGTTTTCATGTCCCATTTACCCTACAGTATCTTTCAGGGGTCATTTTGGCTGACATTAGGTTCAGTCAAGAAGTTCACATAGTCAACATTTATTTTATAGGTGAACTTCAATAATTATCTGTCAACTTCTCACAAGAACTCTGAAAGCGTGAAATCTGGTAACCTGATGTAACTACTAAGTAACTAATTCAATACCGGAACAAACAAAAAATCCGTTTATTTCTTACAAACATGACGCTCATGATATTGACACCGCATAGGAGCAAGCATAGAGCAAAGGCTTATTAGGAAACCACATCTCATGGTACAGTATTAGTATTGTTGAAAACGTCTGACCGCTCCAATTTCGGAGAGTCTATTCAATTGGCGCTAGATTAGTCGAGTCGACTCTGAATCGTCAAACTTGAGGAACAGTAATATAGAGATAAGCGCAACTCGAATACATGCATATCATTTATGACGCTTCACTTTAGCAATCAAACCAACGAGACTGAAGGGAGCGTGAGCAGGTAGTACCGCTCTTTTATTGGGCATGTACTGTTGAATTCTTCAGGATTGCGTTCGTATCAGAAATTTAGTACTTGGAGGCTCCATCAGGATTGAAGAGCGATGGAAGAGCAATAGAAAAAACACAGTTTTTTTCAGCAACCGAAACAATACAATTATAACAAAAGACTCCGAAGGTATACGCGCTCTTTTTTTGGGGGGAAGAGGCTATATCTTTAAATGACGAAGATCACTAAAGCTTAGCAGGACGCGCCTCTCCCGTTTGGTAACGTTCCTTTCATGGGAGGACAGACCTCTCCTATGGATGACGAGAAGCTCTCTTTCGACAACGCACCTCTTCCTTGGACGAGACTCTTTTTGGATAATGAGCCTCCCGTTTTGGATGACGATGCTCTCGTTAGAATGGTAAGCCTCTTTGTTTGCATGACGCTTCTCGTACCTTGGAATGACGAGCTTTACCCTTTGGCTGATGGTTCCTCTCTTTGGAGGACGAACCTCTCCCATTGAATGACGAGCATATCCATTTGAAAAACGAACCTCCCCATTTAATAACAAGTTTCTGTTCCTGAATGCCGAGCCTGTAAGTTAGGAAGACGAGCCTCTCGCTCTAAATGCCAAGCCTGTAAGTTAGGATGACAAGCCTCTTGCTCTGAATGCCGAGCCTGTAAGTTAGGATGACGAGAATCTCGCTCTGAATGCCGAGCCTATGAGCTAGGAAGACGAACCTCCCGCTCTGAATGTCAAGCCAGTAAGTTAGGAAGACGAGCCTCTCGCTCTGTATGCCGAGCCTGTAAGTTAGGATGACGAGCCTCTCACTCTGAATGATGGGCATCTCCTCAAGATGACTAGCTTTCCTGTTTGAATGCCAAGCGTTCCCTTCTGGACTGATTAGGCGCTCCCTTTAGATGACGAGCCCCTAGATTGAATGACGCACCTCATGCTTCGGATGACCAGCCTCTCTATTTCGATGATTAGCATCTCGCTTCGGACGACGAACCTCCATTATGGAGGAGGAGCTTTTTGTTGTGGATAAGGAGCCTCTCCTTTGGAAGGCGATTCTCTCCCTTTGAATGATGAATCTCTTCATTTGAATGACGAAGTTCTCCATTTGTAAGACGAGCCTCTCGTTTTGGATGACGAGCTTCTCCTTTGAAGGACAAACCTCTTCCTTTGGTTACTGAGCCAGACAATTTGAAGAAATACTTTAATTTTGTATGATGAGCCTCTCCTTCGGATGACGTGCAACTTCCTTTGGATAGCCAGCTTCTACCTTTGTAGAACGGGTCTCTCGCTTGCCATGACGGGCCACTCTACAAAATGGCAAGCCTTCTTAATGGATGACAAGCCTTCCTCACTAAACTGTCTCTTAGGTTGACGAGCATTTATATTGTAAGAGGAGTCTTTAACTGTGGAGGACGATCCTATCCAATTGAACGACGCACTTCTTTTTGTGGGTGGCCTGCCTATCTTTTTGGATGACGTGCCACTCCTTTTAGATGACGATTCTCTAGCTTTGGACGACGAACCTCAATTCTTCAGGGCCAGCGTCTAACATTGGATGACGTGTCTCCCACTATGGATCTAAAGCCTCTCTTTAGGATGACGAGCCACTCTCTTTACATATCGGGCTTTTCCCTGTGGAGGACTTGAGTTCAGCTCTCATCCATTAGGGCCCAGAGTTCATCCATTAATTGCCCACGGGCCACCTAATTGCGACCTATTGCCGGCCATGCCAGAAAAGCTTAGATTAATCACCGCTAACAACCATTCGTGTTAGACATCAATAAAAACTCGAGCAGCAAAAGCGCTGTAATTGCAAGATGAGCAGCAGCCTGCAGCAGCTAAGGAAACGGTAATAGTCAGATCTGGAGATAATAATACCTAACAAAAGAGCTAGTTGTGGTCCGTTTAGGAGTCACCGATAATCAGCTTAATAGAGGTAAAGCTTAGCAAATGATTCACTAATACCCAGTGGACAGACCGATTATACTCTGCTTAGGAGCCAATTACGGTAGGCAATTGGGAAAATAATACACATTTGAAGAGCCGACAATGTTGAGTTCATGTATCCTTCTAGTGAAGGGTGCTTCTTCACTCTTATGCATTCGATCCTCACCTAACAGGTTCGTAGAGTGCAATTGGGATCACTACACACTCACACGAATCTCGTTTGGCTTCCTTACCGAATGTCCTGCAGCTCATTACACTCTTCAACGCCCCAACACTTGACGCCCTTCTTTCACTCTAGATTTCAGTTAAATTTTCCCAAGACCAGTCTGCTCTACGTGAGAGCTCAGTAACTTACAACACTGATTCCCTCCAATGCCTCTCCATCTATGAAAGGGACTTCATTTAGAGGGGCACTGATTCCACGAGCATTATCATTGTTTGAACATCTTATAACGAAACTTTTACACATCATCTAACGGCTTCCCTAATTCACACACTCTACAAAGCTCCAAAACTAACCTACACAACTTGACCTCCGATTCAGAGACAAGTCCTACATCATCGCAAGCAGCTACTGACTCCACTGCCAACTCTTCCCCCCCTCCCCAATAGCTTCTAGTAAGTTTAAACCATGACCCAAGACACTCGTTTCGGCCTACCTGACCACTCCATCCATGAATAGACTGAACAGCATGCGAGACATAGCACAGCCTTGTCTCAATCTCTTTCACTGTGAACCATTCAATCTGACACATGCTCTGCTGCCAACATAGATACTCTGGACTATGTTTGATATATATCCGCCGACTCCATGCAACGCAACATCACCCACAATGACTCTCTGCCGGCCCAATCGTGGCCCATTTCTAGACCATAAAGGCTTCAATCACATCCTTTCCCAAAGCAAGGACTTCTCACAGACGCCTCTCACTGCCATAATTTGTTCTGAACACCCACTCACAATACAATAAAAACAACGTTCCTATGCCAATCGAGCCATCCGTTCTGTTTTTTATCCTGTACCGTTCAACTTACTCCCCGAAAACAGAAAGCTAATACCCTAGCGTTGCTGCATTTATTTGTATCTTCACTGCCCCTATGAAGCGTAACAATGCAAGCACTGCGCTACTTGATCGGTACCTCACCCGATATAAAACACAGATTTACTATTCGTACCGTCGACTCGACAACTGTTACTGCTTTCCACATCCTAGCTCCTTCACCTCTTACGAAATATTACCCGCAACAAATCTAACGCCAAAAACTGACTCCCATGTACCACAGCCCACATGAACAAGGTCATCCTCTGTGACATCCTCAACGTACGAGAGCTCACTGAAAGATTCACCCCACCTATTCGTGTGTCACCACTCTCCGACAACAACCGGCTGTTCACATCTTTCATCCCCTACTCTGTCCCAGTCTTCCCCTGCCCTACCCTCTTTCCCTATTTCCATAACATCTTCTTGTTCAGCCAAATATTGTTGCCCATCCACTTACCCCACCTAGCATCGGCGTTCCTCCTTGCTCTTTTTACCGGACACTTCACATATTTCCTCTTCATTCTATAGTTGTGATAGGTATCCACCCACTACGCCTGCAACCCCCCCTCCTTCTCCCCCCACAAAAGTTGTTAGATTCTGCGACACAATTAACCTCCTTGTTCCACCACTCGCAACCCTACCTCCTACATCCGCCCACTGAGCACCAACGAGGTAGTCCCCCAGTACCACTACGTTGAATTGTCCTCCAAAACTTTCAATACACTCGACTCCAGGTCCGTAAGCATTCACAAACGCACATCTTCTTTTACGTAGCTTAACCTTCGTCCACATCAATCTAGAGGACAGTTTCTTCCAACCTATCAGTCAATAACAACGCCCCTACCTTTAAATTTCATCTTACTCAGCGACGACACATGAAATCTGTTCAAAAATCAAGCACATTAATCAATTTTAGCGTTTGATGAAGCCAGTCTGACTAGCATTGGCAATACTGGGGGAGTTTCATTAAGTCGATTCATCCGTTCTAGCCGATAGAGATCCCGTTTCAAATCATTTGTTTACAGTAATCTTCGACATCGAGTAAGTAAATTTTAGTTCGTGAAGTATCGAAGGTAATCCGAGCGGATGGGAGGCCATTGCTGTTAAGTAGATGAGTTGGTGTTACTGCTTGTGTATACCACGGTGTATTGCTCATACTCTTGATTTGGTAAGGGCTCTGTGGAATAGGAAGGACGGCAACTCAATCAATCACTCAGTTTGGCAGTGAGCACCCTCTCATAAATCACTGGGTTTCACAGTAGATCGCTATGGGGGCCATGCGAATTTAGTTAAATGACAGAAATTTATCAATGTACTTACAACGCCCTGCAGCATGGTTCACACTGATTTTCAACATCAAGTAGATCATTTCAAATTAAATGTTGGTAGGGAAAATATAGGTGGGCGACGGGTCAATAATGAAGTGTGGAGGTCAATTTGAAAACAGTCGTTCCCGAAACACTTATGGCGAAATATCAAGAGTAATCGGAGCTCATGAATGGAAAATCCTTTCAGTTATTCAAGATAACTATGAGAGTTTGATTTTATTCTATTTTGACCTTTAAGCATCATGTGGAAAAGCATTGTTCCAGTTTCAATGGAACACTCATGTTCCTCAATCGTCCCCAAAAAAAGCTTTATTTTAATTCGAGGTTCTCAACATCAATGCTCTGTTCTGTGGTCATTTAAACTATTGCACGACCATACGACGAGAGTGTGGGAATACGTGCTCTACGATATTTGACGCTGCCTGGACTTCTACGCATGGGTATCTCACGATTAGAATTTTTTGAAGAGAGATAACGTGACGCCCCTACTAAACAAATTCAGCTGGTTAAACTGCAACAAACGACTAAATCTTTTTGAGAGGTGTACTTGTTTCCAAAATCCAGAAGAGGCCATAAGTTTTAAATGGAATTGTATTCTCAAATCATTGAGCAGCCTACACCCAGAACGAAAGTGACCTATAGTCACCGAACTCAGGAAAACACAGACTAGTAAAAATTCGTTTGCAGTCTAATGCTTCAAAAACTCAATTACAATCTGTAAGCTGACATTAAAGATTCCACCAATGCATCTTCCTTTGGAAGAAAATGTACCATTATATTGCTTGTTTGTCGGCAAGCAGCAGCATAACACTTTCGTGGCGGGAGAACAGATGTAGGTAGCTTTAAACTTGTTCGGAAGGGTATAACGGTCTACCACTTTCGTGGCAGGAGAACGGGTGTAGGTAGCTTTAAACTTGTTCGGGAGGGTATAACGGTCTACCACTTTTGTGGCGGGAGATTGGGTGTAGGTGGCTGTACACTTCTTCGAGAAGGTAAAACGGTCTACCACTACCTGAGAGGTTGTCTATATTCCAGTGTTAGCATAGACATTAAATATGTATTTTATTCCAACCTGTTACATTGATAATAACATAAACTCATTGGTTGATCATATGTATTGGTTGATCCTATGTATTGATAGATTCTACGTATTTCACTTGACCAAATAGCTGCCAAAATATGCTCTGTTCATAAATTCAGTTAAAATCAGTTTATCATGGGCCAGCTAAGTCAATTTTTCTTACATATATACCCACGTACAACATACTATATTTGGTAAATATCTGTATTTCCCCCCCCCTCAAAAAAAAAGAGAAAGAAAATGAAAAAAATATATATAATAATCTGTTTGAACCACTACCAATTACACACCACAGCTTTTCTTGAAGTAGACCAGTCTCTTATTAATAGCCCACGCCACACTTGCTTGAAGGGACCAGTCTGTTGATGATGACCCTCAACGGCCGTTATTGAGGTAGATCAGTCTAAATATCATAACATTGTTTGTGCCTGCTTCCTGCAGCAACGGAAACTGATCGATGCACGCAAAAAACTGTTTGGTGTGCACTGTTGGATGTAATCTATTTTAATTCAGTAGTATCCATAAATCTCTCAATACGATTGCTTTTCATTTCCTTCAAATTCACTCCTACATCAAAACAGCACTGATATTAATAACGGTCAAGCAACATTTGTATACTTGGGCCGCTGATCAACAACAAGCGACAGGAGGCTGCGAGAGGTACACATGTTCTCAAAGTTTCAGTCCTCATCAAAGAAGCGTCGCCAGGCCACAAAATGAAAGACTTTATGAAACATTATTGCAAGCATTTTCCGACGATTGACGTCGTTTACGCCATCTCGCCTAACGATGTCAGCAGTTAGTTATCTCAGAAATATTCTGGTAATGCTGGTTCCCCACCTCTGGCATCCCCTTCCCGAGTCACGTCTATCAGCAGCCGCCGAGTAGTAGACCAGTGTCCGATTCTCAGCAGGAAGTCGAGGGCTAATCAGCAGTAAGGTAAGAGCTAATCACTGAGAAAAGCAGATACTGTTTGGTAATGTGAATGTTTCCAGAAAACTCCACCAAGATGGAACAAGATAATATTTAAAACATCGAAAGAATATTGGTGCTGGAAGGGAAAATATGAAATACTGAAAAATTGTAGAACGGAATGTCCTACACTCATGTAAGCCTTGCCCGGTAAAGTATCATCGGAGTGCCTTTTGTTCTTCTTATCCACATTTCCACCATCTCAACATTATCTACTGCATCATCTTGATAATATTCTTAACTACGGAACGGAGACGAGTGTGATAAATATTAGCTTCTTAATTCCCGTATATTTAATCTCTGCTACTTCCCATTTTGAGCATCAGACTCTTCTACCTCTGAATCCTATCTACTTCTTTCCATACTACTAACTCATGCTCCAACACACTTGAACGTTAGTTTATTGCTGCCTAGTTGTTATTTTATCATTCAACGAAAAACAGTGGAGTGCATGACAAGTGAACCTTTAAGCTTCACTTGTCATGCACTCCACTGTTACTGAGGACACTAGGTCGAATGGAGCACAATTCCATAGACTGTTGTGTGTTGTTCTACGGGTCATGTTGTTGCTATTTCTTTGTCTAGCTCTTTCTGAGATGGAGGAGCCACGGCCGGCGCTCAGCCCAAGAGCCTAGATACGCCCGGACATATGCATATTGGGAATGTTACGATATGTGCCAACCTCCTATATTAGACCTACACCCTTGAGGTAATTTATGATATCCTGCGGACGCTCCCATAGACTTCGCATCGTCTTGACGTTCAAGACGTTGATGCACGTCAAGCACGATATCTTGACGTGCTTGTTCGTATCGAGTGTGCCCCGGCACTGAGGACACAAATAGGAAACAGACGGGCCTAGATTTATGTTATGAACATTTGATGTTTATTGTATTTATATAGATTTTTTCTTCTTTAGATAGCTGTATTGGGGTATACTTGATCATCAACTGTTGTTCATTATTTATATTTATTCGTTGCTGGTAGTAATATTGTTATAACACATTTCTGGTGGGGCAGTGTGCGGTAGGGGACCCCCTAGGCAAAAAGTTGGATGCGCCTTGGAAAATTAGTTGAGATTGATCCTACCTATTATTTGAATGGTTTACATCATTTCCGTGGCATGATTCCTCTGTTTGAGTGTTCATATCGTTATATATTTATGCTGGTTAATGATTCTATATATTTTTCTCTACATATATGTTTGTGTTCCTATCTAGTTGGGGTATAATTGACTCTTTTGATGGTTGGTTGGACGGTTCTTAGCGGTTGGATGCTTGATTAAAGCCTGTTATTTCATATGTATATAATATATATAGGAATAGTATGGTACAATAGTTTGGTAGTTGACGGGTTGATATATATATTTCTTAGGATGCAGTAGTTGCGTTACAAGAATGTATCCACCCCGTAATGCATCATCCAGTTTTGAACCAGATACATCGGTGACACCAATTATCCGCATGCTCCAAATGAATCGTAATTAAGCGTATGTAGACTGTTCGGGTAGTCTTATCTCGATTATTTTGTACAGCGAGTTTTGGTTGGAGGCCCTATAGCGAGAGAAGCTGAACGATATGGATTTATTGTAAGTGATAGTATTGCGTTATGTATACTTAGTAATGATCGGTTAATATATGTTGAATTTGTATTTTTTTAGAATTTTGAATAGTTATCTCATACAGTTATAGGATTTTTTTAGGATAGTTTAGGTTTACATCTCGCATGTAGCATAATATTTCAGGCACAGCTGGTCGGTATTTGCATCATTTTGTATTTTTTATGTATATATACAGATATGACATCCTGATACGATTAAGCCGTGGTTACTCTAGTTAAAGAAGATTTTATTTTACCATGTTTTGGACTGAATCGGAGAATAATTTCATTCGATTTGTATATACTATAGCGCGTTCGTGTAAAAGTACTCCATATCATTTACTACGTATATGTTTCGGTTATGTAAATCAGTCACATGTCTTTGTAACCTATTGTTGTTTGGTTGGTTACATGCTAGTTTTTTTCTCGTACAGAATGGTTTTTAATGTATGTTTTGGGTACGGTAGAGAATTGATTTTCTTGCTTTATCATAACTCGAGCGTTTAAGTATATTTCATTTTGTTATGTATGTTCTTTGTACAGTTTTTATCTTCGATGCAAGGTTTTAGGTATTTTATACAATTATGGGAATATTGGGGTATAATACGTTTGTATCTGCAATGTAGAACATTATTTCAGGTTCAATTGTGTTACATGTTGTATATTTTTAGCCTTTTATATATCTTTTTACATCTTGGTACAATAATTGACGTGGATATTGTAGAAATAGAAAAATCGATTTGTTACAAACTTGGTCTTGTTGTTAGCTTATTGTATGTTTATTGAAGGACCATACTTCAATGTTTAGGAGGAGTTAAAGATTCCCCTAGGCCAAAACTTGTTGAGTTCACGTTCATTTGTATAAATAGACCGATTCACTATGATGGACTCCTAGTGTATTAAAAATTTCAGTGTTAATTAGAGCAAAGTAGAGAATTACGTGGTTATTTATCATTCTTGTA
Organism: Gammarus roeselii; assembly: GCA_016164225.1. Classification (NCBI taxonomy): domain Eukaryota; kingdom Metazoa; phylum Arthropoda; class Malacostraca; order Amphipoda; family Gammaridae; genus Gammarus; species Gammarus roeselii. The sequence continues at coordinate 1,647 of SDVV010023473.1, read as the reverse complement.
TGATTTTTTTCCCACGACAATCATTGAAATGTATGTTAAAGAGGTGTAAATCCGCACTGCATCTTGTGGAATTTCGTCATTGAACCTTAGCAAGTGTGTAGTTTAACGTTTAGAAGACGATTTACTGGATGGATGAGTCCTGGTGTAGAAACGGTGTACTCTTTGGTAGTCATTTGGAGTTTATCAATGTTCAACATGAATTTGTAAGCTCTTGTGGATGACGGTCTTGAGTTGCATGGGTTTGTAAGAGAGGTTATACGACATGCTGCTGATCATTGTGGTGGTGATTTACTTAGGTCGTCAGTGAACAGATGCCCTGGTTTTTATGGTCACACTCTTTGAGACTCATCTCAGGCTCTTTCTTGAAAACTGTACCTGTGTATAGATTCTTGGGTATGTCCAGGATGTGACTTTGCTCGACGTTGTTCAGAGATGATGGACTAAACAGATGCATGGTATGTCTGAGGAATTGTACCATGACTGGGTGTTTCCTCTAAATTTGTTATATATCAGTGGTAGATTGCTGAGAAGTGACCTAGTAAAGCATTGTAGAGTTCGATGTTATGACACAGTGGGCTTTGATTTTTTTCTACTAGAGGCATAGCATCAGTTTGGTCTAGGAATTTGTTATAGACTTGAATAGATACAGTAGTATTATTACATTATTATGCATGAACTCAGTGTTTGTTTTAAATGTCAGCTATTTTCGGTATGATTGTTATGTTAGTATACGTTTTTTCATAAACCAGATCACGTGTGATATTGGTGTAGGCTATATCCCCTGGGGTGTGGTGGGATACGCCGTATATCATAGTTAATCAATGTCGGTTAAGGTAGAGAAGAGAATTTTAAATTTTCGAGGCCCAGACCTTACTTTAGATGCCAAATTATCACTTCAATAGACCGACTTGGCTCTGTTATCCCTCGAAAATTTGAAATTTAATTGAAATTTTTAATTTTGTTGTACATTTTCTTCAAACTCATGTACTTGATTTGGCGTTTTTTCAATAATAGTGGAGGAAAGGGGGGTGTGCATACTAAATTTGCTGCAAACAAATAAAGTGGAATAAAGATATTTTGACAAGTAATTTATGGTCGTGGTCATGGTCCAGATTATAAACCTAATGAAATTGGATATGAAAATAATAGGTGTAAGACGTAAGAGGGTGTGGTGCCAGGAGAAGTTGAAGAAAAAATTAAGAAAACCTAGTGTGAGACCCTGTGTCCGTTTGTGTGAAATAGGTGACAAATATGAATTACTTATAACATTCAAATAAGCTACGTTTAAAATGGTTGATCTTTGCCATACTATATGGTAGAGAGTGGCAATGAGGTAAAAATGAACTAGGTGTACGTGATATAAAGAACCGTGTAGAGAGATTCATATGTATAATGTATAACTCGATGACGGAATAACTTACGCAAGCATGGTTTGTGCTATGTTAGGTTAGATTGGGTTGAATGCGCGTAACAAGTCAAAGTGATGTAAAATTTGTCTCAAATTCAAGAATAAGAGGAATTACATATAACATTCAAACAATTCACGTTTAAAATGGGGTCTTTGCTCAATCTAAATTGGAAGAGTGCATTAAAACTGCAAATGATAGATCAAAATGTAGAGCCAAGTGGAGATATTTCATATATATA
>SDVV010023472.1:0-12753 GCA_016164225.1 Gammarus roeselii | reverse complement strand
TATATACATATACAAGTGAGTATCATGATCATAATGAACTATCTTAGATGGTTAATTGCTTCTGTGACCAAAATGCGTCATAATTCACCAAGAACTTAAAAGAAAATTGCAATAAGGACATTTATTGGTTTCAACAACAAAAATATCGCTGCCTGAATACATTAATATATAATTTGTTGGCATAAAAAGTATCTGTCTTGCAGAAAAATAATATTTATATTGACTTAATCTATAAATAGTTGCATGATACAATGGTGCAATTCTAGCTTTTATTTATCACACCTGATCGCGACCAATTCGAAATAAAACTATTTGCAACCGACAATAATTGTCCTACTAAATGCTCGTGCATCAGGGGTTCGCTCGTTGTTGAGGTCTGTTGAGCAGGAAAAGTGTTTGAGATCGCCAGAACAAGAGTAGGGATTGAAGATTGCTATATAGGTTATTTGAAACCGAACTCTGATTGATGTAGGAAATGAACGGAAGTTACTCAGTATTTATATAACATTTTAGGGACTCTGCCATATTTACGTCGAACATGGTTGCTGCACTCAAAATCTTGATTACACATACAAACAGAGGCTGAATCAGTACTTAAATTTATAGTTTATAATTCATTACGAAAACTAAAATGAGAAATAATTGTGCAATTAGTCCAGGTTCCATGTTTCATACAACAGCCCGTCACTCAAACAGCATTCGGACAGAAAATAATTCTACCGCTCACCGCGAGATGGCAGCAATACCTGGCGGCCTGGTGGGCTTGAGCCAATTTGCTTTCATTGCTGCGCTAAATCAAATCCTATCATCATTAACGGTTTAAATTATCACCAGATTCATGAGACAGGTATTATTAATCATTTTCAAACAAGTAATAGCGACGTGGCAGCAAGGTTTGTTAGTATCGGCGAAACAGGTCCATTCGGCATCGGCAAAACAGCTCTATTCGGCATCAGCGAAACAGCTCTGTTCGGCATCGGCTAAACAGGTCTATTCGGCATCGTTGAAACAGCTCTAATCGGTATCGGCGAAACAGCTGTATTTGGCATCGGCGAAACAACTCTATTCGGAATTGGCGAAGCAGCTCTATTTGTCATCAGCGAAACAGCTCTATTCGGCATCGGCGAAACAGCTCTGTTCGGCATCAGCGAAACAGCTCTGTTCGGCATCGGCTAAACAGGTCTATTCGGCATCGTTGAAACAGCTCTATTCGGTATCGGCGAAACAGCTCTATTCGGCATCGGCGAGACACCTGTAATTGTCATCGGCGAAACAGCTCTATTCGGTATCGGCGTCCCAGCTCTAATCGGCATCCGAAACCGAAGAAGTTTGCACGTGTTCCAAGCAGCGTATGAGAGTCGAGGGAACTCTCTTGTATACAAGTGTTCATGAGTAACACGCTCTTCTTCAGCCATCAGTCTCGAATCCACAATCAATGATCAGTCCGCTGTATGCACTCTAATTCTTTTGAAGTGAGAACATATGTCGGGAAGGTAACCATCAGCGTAATTCAATAGAATTGGCGGCCAGTGCTCACTGAGTCTGGTAACATTTAATTAAACCGAGCTACCCAAAGAAATTGCTGTTAGATTCATTATAAGGATTTAAGATTTTATTGATTACATTTTCTTAAGGTATATGACATGTTGACAGATGACAAAAATATCAAAATGCACCGATGATATGCACAAAGTCTTTGTCAGCGAAAGTTGTTCTAAAGGCAACATTTCATAATTCGATATTCCTATATTACCTTAGAACTGTAGTTACTTAGTAAATTTGCCTCTACATCCACAAATCGATGGACATTGTAGACAGATAAAAGCGTTACATTGGACAACTGAATTCAAGAAGGATAACTAAGTCAAGTAAGGTCAACATACATATACTCAGTGATGGCAATTTACTGTTTCAACTGTTTAAAAAAAACTGAGAGTAGAAACTGTCCACCATGAGGTTGAATCTTTCATTACTCACACACTGTATGGCCCACCATGACACAAATTTTGAAACTAACTGCAGTTAAACTGAAATGTTCCACATACACACGAACAAAAACATTTGAATGAATCATAACGATTGGGTCTGATATTTGAACAGGCTTCTACATGATCGAGATTACTGGAAATTTGCGTTCATATAACTTATACGTTTGAAATTGCCTTTAATGCTACTCGTTCTTATAACTTATGCGTTTGAAGTTGCCTTTAATGCTACTCGTTCTTATAACTTATACGTTTTAAGTTGCCTTTAATGCTACTCGTTCTTATAACTTATACGTTTGAAGTTGCCTACACTGCTACTCGTTCTTATAACTTATCCGTTTGAAGTTACCAACACTGCTACTCGTTTTTATAGCTTATACGTTTGAAGTTGCAAATACTGTAACTCGTTCTTATAACTACTGCAATCGAATTCCAAGTGTCAGCAGCGCCTTAGTTAGAAGGTGCTGACGAGTTACGCTGAATTTGCAGATCCGTATCGTATTGCTATGAAGATTATACACAGGGTTATTTCTAATGAAAAAATCTTTATCAACGCAAGATAAAGTAAAGTTAATGACGTGACACAAGGCAAAGATATTCCAAGGAGAAAAGAGAGACAACGTGTGGTTACGTCTGCTTGCTTGTTATATTGTTCTAATAACACGCTTTTACCATGAATGATAGGTCTCAGATTTGTTTTGTATGTAGAACCATACACGTTCGTACAATAAGTCATAAGTAAGGCTGCAGCACAAAAACTTCTTACAGAAGCTGTTAGACAATTTTTAATTTTGTATCGAATGCCACACGGCTTGGATAATTTCCCGTCGACAAATGAAACGTGATCTTTCTAGTCCAGTCTCTGGTCTAATAAACACAGAAACTTTGTTTTTTGTACATGTGCAACTGGTTGACCTTTCAATTCAACCTGTGTGCTGAGAATGGGTATTTATTTTTTGAAATTATCATGACATACGTCTTGTTGACAATATCGTCAACTTATTAGCTGCGTACAAGTTCGAAATATGAACCAATTGATTATTCATATTAGTGATAGTATCATATAGATCTTGACCGGTTGAATAAACTAAAGTATCATCTGCAAACACGACACAGAATAACCTGTTTCTAATGTTTATAACGTCATTAACATAGATGAGGAAGAGAAAAGGCCCAAGGATCGACCCTCGCGGTACGCCAATTTTTATCGTATTGACAGCTGATGAATGTTTATTCCAACTCACTAGGTGTTTTCTATCGTGAAGATATCTCTTTTTCCAGCTCTTGTCAATGGAATTAAAACTCCATAATGTTGTTATTTTGCGACCAAAGTCTCATGGTTCACGCAGTTGAAGACTTTGCTAAGGTCCATGAAAAATGCAACAGTGACTTTCCCACTATCGAACCCATCAACAACATCTCCATGATATTTACTAGAGCATGTTCTGTTTTCCTGTGAGCCTAGAAGCCATTTTAATTTCGGAAAAGTAAGTTATTTGATACAAGTGAGTATATTGTCTGGCAAAAAATACTTTTTCAAAAACTTTGCATATTGCGGACAGGACTAATATTTTGAGAGAAATGTTTTTGTTTGTTTCTCTTTTGTTTATGTAAACTTAATTAATGTTAGCGATTTTGAATGCATCAGATTTTTTTTTGCAGGAGTAACTTATTGATAAGTTGGGTCAAGGGAGCTAAAATATCCCCAAACAGCGCTTTAATCAAATTGGTTAGGATGTTGTTCCAGTCAGTGCAGCTACTATTTATTTAAAAATTTATGACGGCCTTCACTTCTTTTTCGGTCGTCAAGGTTAACGATTGACTGTTCATGGATTACATTATCTAAATATGTTGTGTTATCTAAAAGAATGTTGTTGCTAATCATAAATTCACTTAGGGTACTATGTATACTATTGAAGTCATTAGTGAAGCATTAGAAATCGTTTGTGAATCAGTGATGTCTTCATCATCAATAATAATGGAATCAGAATTACTATTTTTTTTATTTTTTCCAAGAAGGTTACAAATGATTATCCAGACTTTTTTCTACCTACTTGAGAGGTCTCATTCAGATTCTGAAACTAATTTTCAAGAGCAATAGTAGTCAGTTTGGTGAGCGCATTTTGAATTGTTTAAATTCATCTCTGCGCGTGATGGGTGTCTTATGAACTTACAATACAGCTATCCACGGATTCTTAGCTTGTTTTTGTCTGAGCTCTTTTGTTATAAACGGGAAATGCACCTCGAATAGCTCAATTAGTACGCTATGGAATGTGTAATAGCATAATTTAAGCTGACGGTGGATATTATTAATTAAAATAGTAAGTACCCACCGAGTCCATAAATTTTGAAATGTTCTCAGTCGCTATATTTACGGTATGTAATTACAGTTAAATTACGGTATTCGCGATAAGTTGGTTTTTGACTAAAAGTTTGGTAATGAACTCCGAAATGATCACAGCTGCACGAGTTATACAATTTACATCGTTTGTTATAAATGTTGTCTATTAAAGTTGCAGATCCAGCAGCTGTACGCGTTGGCTTAGTAATTATTGAGTACAAACAATGTGAAAGGGAATTGTTGCATTAGTCAGCAAATGAAATCGATTGATGATACTAAGGGAGATTTACGTTGAAATCCCCCATAATATACACTGTATAATGAGAAACATCAATGCCACTAAAAATTTTATTCATCTCTAGTGAAAAATGATCTACCGATATTTCAGAAGCTGTACGGTAAACAAAACATATTGTTTTAACCTCGCCGTAACAAAACGAGACAATAAGGCTATATAACTTGATAATGGATTTGAATGGGACTAATCAGAATAATTAGAATAATTAGACTGGAAAGCGCACTTAAACCGTTTGTTTATGGGAGTTTGGAAGAAGCGGCATTTATTAACTTGGGTGACTGGCTGCAGCGAAATCTTTTAACTTAGTAGACTAGAAGAAGCGGCATGTATTAACTTGGGAGACTGAAAGAAGTGACATCTATGAACGAAACAAAGCTCGCCCACGAGGAAATCAAAATTAATCAGAAGGGGTCCCTCCACCAAGAGGGCCTGCCTGCGGTGGTGATCGGCTTCTGCCTGCGGTGGGACTGGGCCTAGCGAATGTCTCACATATCATCGCTGTCGGGGAAAGTGTCGTGTGCGTCGGCTCTGCGGTGTTGACATGGACGCTGCTTGTATGCTGCTCAGATCTCAGGCCGACACGTTCAGGGCACCACCAGATTAACAACATATACACGTTTTTTTCCAAGAGAAAGTGAATAATCACCTACATCCCTCTCCTACAAAATAACGTGTCCAACTGTTGTCCTAACAATAGCCCTTGTCCCACATAGGGTCATCCTTCGCGCGTCGTTTTGGTGCGATGCAGTGGGGCTGAGAAACATGAACACTTCGACATGAACAATGCTGTGGTGCTTACAGTAACATAATTATACTACAGGAATGGCAACGTATTAACCGTCACTCAACTCACAAAGTCAATTCAGATATCAGCAATAACACTGTCCACCTTACACACATGCCGGTTACTCCTCCTCTTTCCGCGTCCCAACATGCACGTGTCGGTGAGTATCAGGGTTCCGGGCGGTGCGCAAGCCACGGTTTCCATTTCCGCACACGGGAAACTGGAGCAAAGAAGCAGCAACAACCCTCACGGCGGCCAATATGGTGATGCACTCGACAGTCTCCTAACCTGATCCTGAAGCGAATACAGCGATTTCTTAGAGGCTCATAAAAGAGTGTCAGTGGGGACACTGTCCTTACGAGGGCATTCATGGCAGTCTCGTCAGGGTGTGTTATTAGATACACTGCGAGAGAGCGGCGCCAAGCAAGGCAAGCTACTCATATTCTCCAGAATGGGTTATTGGGAACACAACGAGAGCAGGCGGAGAGAAAGGCCTGCCACTCTGACTCAACAGAGTGTGTTATTGGATACCCTGCAAGAGGGTAGACAGCGAGAAAGGCATTACGTTATCCTGGAGGATTGTTTATGTATGGATACTCTACGGAACGGAGGAAGAGAGGTAGTTCTTAATATGGGCTGAGTGATTAGGATCACAATCGTCCTTGGGCAATACGATAGTTTATGTTAAAGGTTGAAATTACATATTTTTCTGTATGCTAATTAATTATCAGTTAGTCTCCAAGAAAAGGAGGTGGCCGATGATACTGTGCACCTCACACTCTTTTCATGCAATCTCAAGCAAACTAACTTAGCCTTCTATCGCTACAGGGTTCGGTCGGAACCCCGCAACATGCACTTTGGGTCACGAGGGAGGTTTGAGATCTGTGTCAGCAGCAGGGTCCGACAGCGTTTACTGGTTTACCCCCGCTGCGTGATAGTTGCCGGGCCCTACTCCATTCATGCAAATCCCGATTCTCAACGAGACACCTAGGACGGAAAAGCACATCCGAGCAGAGTCAATACTCATCCATTCACAATCTTTTTTCGCTCAAGCCCATCCTTTGCACTCTAACTCGCTAGCTCCTTGCTTATGTCTCCTCTTCCTAACCTAAACTTCACGCCATTCATTTACCCAAACTTCGGTCTATTTCTAGTCATACGTATACTCACCTCCGCTTTCATAACCCTTTTGCACTCATATCCCATCATCCATCTCACCATGTGCCCAAATTACCTCACAATACGCGAATCTACTCTGTCCTCTAGGTTCCTCACCATCTCTTTTCTAATTCAAACAATGTCATTATTGATCCTGTCACTCACCATCACTCCAGTCATGCCCCACACCGTTACTGTAAGATTGTACAAAAACATTTCATTTCAATTACGTTTCATAGAGACAGGAAGCATGTTTATGGAAACGATCAGCAAACCAACAGTGCATTAAGATAGATTCAATTAATGTTCAACACCGCTAGAACCTGGTCGCCTCTTGTTCGGCTCTAATTTATCCGCACCGGTAACTCGTCTAATTGGTGACCCGTCAAAGGAATTGTGCTCGACAAAGCGGGCGCGTTGGAGCTCTTTCAAACTGGACCGAAGAGTCTGAGACCTGTTTATTAGATTAGGACCAACAACGTGAATGCACGGAGCAATGAGACTGTCCTTTGAATCCATGCACGGAGCTTTGAGACTGTCCTTTGAATCCATGCACGGAGCATTGAGACTGTCATTTGAATCCATGCACGTAGCATTGAGACTGTCCTTTGAATCCGTGCACGGAACATTGAGACTGTCCTTTGAATCCATGCACGGAGCATTGAGACTGTCCTTTGAATCTATGCACGTATCATTGAGACTGTTCTTTGAATCCATGCACGAAACATTGAGACTGTCCTTTGAGTCTATGCACGGAGCATTGAAACTGTCCTTTCAATCCATGCACGGATCATTGAGACTGTCCTTTGAATCCATACACGGAGCATTGAAATTGTCCTTTGAATCCATGCACGTAGCATTGAGACTATCCTTTGAATCCATGCACGTAGCATTGAGACTGTCCTTTGAATCCATGCACGGAACATTGAGACTGTCCTTTGAATCCATGCACGGAGCATTGAAACTATCCTTTGAATCCATGCACGGAGCATTGAAACTGTCCTTTGAATTCATGCACGGAGCATTGAGACTGTCCTTTGAATCCGTGCACGGAGCATTGCGACTGTCTTTTGAATCCATGCACGGAGCATTGCGACTGTCCTTTGAATCCATGCACGAAGCATTGAGACTGTCCTTTGAATCCATGCATGGAGCATTGAGACTGTCTTTTGAATCCATGCACGGAGCATTGAGACTGTCCTTTGAATCCATGCACGGAGCATTGAGACTGTCCTTTGAATCCATGCACGGAGCATTGAGACTGTCCTTTGAATCCATGCACGGAACATTGAGACTGTCCTTTGAATCCATGCACGGAGCATTGAGACTGTCCTTTGAATCCATGCACGGAGCATAGAGACTGTCCTTTGAATCCATGCACGGAGCATTGAGACTGTCCTTTGAATCCATGCATGGAGCATGCCGAAAGTGTCTGTCAAAAGGGTCGTCAATAAAAAGATTGAAGAGTTAAGGAAGACCCTACCCATTCTATTCGACAAGTTGCTAGAAAACTTGACTTTAGCAAGTGTACTACTCACAAAATTCTTCGTACGCAACCTACAATGAAGCTGCACAAGTTCCACAAAGGCCGGGAGCTCAGTGAAAATCACCATTATCAACGTTTGTTTTGTAATTCCTGTGTCTCAAATTGTAATATTGTTGCACAATACATTATTTTCTCGCATGAGAAGCGGTATGGGATTAGAATGTGTTCAGGAGTGCAGCCAACCTTCGTCAATGTGAAGTTTGTGTGATGAAGTTGCTCGAAGCCTAACCAGGGAAGAAGTTAGGAGAGCTGTCGCAAGCTTCCACCGTAGATCAAGACTTTGTGCCATCAATTTGTAAGCTCATTTCAAAGCCTAGTTGTAATGCCAAGCAGTTTTTTGCAGATGAAACACAAAAGTTTACCATATTTTAACAATAATAATATTAATTGTCTTTATTGAAGCACTCGATGGTACAATAATGGCTACAAAAGAAACAAGTTAAACAAAAACATTTCTACCAACAGATCCAAATTACGTCTCAAAAAAAGCTCACGTCAAGACAGATCACGATTGAAATACACGATAACAATTGATCGATTAAGTTAGAGCTAAGCGTGCCTAAAATACTTTGTATGGCCCTTTCCCACCTGAGTATACATACAAACAATACTGTTGCAGAGGTTCAGTATAAAGCCACTTATCAGTGAATATATTCGAGGTCGCATCCCAGCCTGACTTCCACCCGCATGCAATGGGCCCACAACCTGGATATGCAGTTAGGAGTCAAACATCGTTCCTGTTGATATCGGAATCTTTCTGCACAAGCAGTATTCTGTCCAATCTCTCTTTAAGTGGGGATAGTTCGTAACCCTCACTGTTACATGTTACCTCCAGGAAGGGATTATTCGAGTCTGTATGCTTTTTTTCCTGCTCGTCATACCAGGCAATCAACATCATATTCTGCAAATACTAGGCTAGCACTCGTTCTTGTTGGGACACCAACCAGTCTCATGAATATATCAATGTATGCTGCTTGCAGTTTGCTCACAGTAACCATTGTTAACTTATGCCACAAGGAGTTACAGAAGATATGATAACAGTCCGTGTTGAAAAGCTGCAGCTCAACATCTGTTGTGCAGAAGTCGAATTTTCTTATAAGTTAGTTGCCACCGCATTTAATTTCCGGTGTTGTTCCGAGATATCGTCATTATCACGCCGGTTATTTGATATTAAATGACCCAAGTAAGGGAAACTCTCACATACTCCATCGGGTCCCGCTAAGTACACCGTCCGTTTTGTACTGGATTCTCTGGTTGGGTGGTTTCACTAGCATACACACTGAATTGCTAGTATTGTACTCGATGTCTAGTTTCGCGGCTTCCGTCTGGCATATATTTAGCATCGACTGAAGATCTTCGACATGTGGGGCCAGAAGGACCACGTCGTCTGCATAGCTACTCGCGTTAACACAGCAGCCGTTAATGTGACTCCCAACACGGCTAGGATATAGCCGATCATATGAGATGTCTACATACACATTGAAAAAGAGAGGCTAGAGTAGGCCTTCTTTCCGAATCCCTCGAAATGGGTTTGACATTGAACCTTATCGTATTACACGTTTTTGTTGCTGGTACTGATACTTTAGTAGCTTAATAAAGTGAATTGGCGCCCCTCTCAATACGTTTTTAGAAGTGTCCAATGATTTACACGATCAAATGCTCCACTGAAAAAGGGAAAAATCATTCACTTTAGCGTGAAGATAGCCGTTTCAGTTTGAACCAAAATTGATGGGTGTTGTACTCAGACAGTCGCCCGGCCTGTATTGGAAAGTATGAATAGTGATGAATGTAAATTCTCTGTGATTTAACCCACGTTTGAAAAAATATATACTCTGAAAAATATACCCTGTAAATCTAAATTACAGTTTACTTGCTGTTCGACCATTTATTCTGCCATCAATTCATTTCTTAAATATAATTTCACCCTGACTCCTATATCAGTTATTATCTTCATTCTAATCACCGACTGTGAATTTATTCTACAAAACCTCTCTTCGTTACATGAGAACTACAGCACCAGCATCCCTTTGACTCTATGCTCTCCGTAGGCCCATTTTTGCAGAGCTTAGGTTGCCGTTGTAACATTGTACGTTCGTGTTCGAAGCCTGTTTTGGTAGTCTGCAGCCGTTTTCATATCGTATGAGATTAAAAATGAGGAGAACGCGGCGATGGTAGGCACTGCCGCTGATAACAAAGGCTGAAAAATGTTGCAATGCGAGCTGACTTTAGAAGAGAAATTCATTCAGGCAATATTGCGGGCGGACAACTGAAATATTTTGGAAACTGTGAAATAGGTGCGTGACCAGAGGTGCGTTCCCCAGAGTAGCATTAAATGAACGAAATCATTTCTTAAAATAAAAAAATCATAGTAAATGTGGAAAAATAGATGCAGTATGACAAATTTCTTACGACAATCTAAGTTCGACAATAGTGCCACAAACGTACCAAAACTTCTATATTTAATGATTACAAACTCAAGCTCATTGACGTTTTTCAAATGCACGATCCGCTATAACAAGCAAATGAATACATGATCATCACTTTATACATCATGATGCACCCCGAATCAGTTATCATCATGATGCACCCTGAATCAGTTATCATCATGATGCACCCTGAATCAGTTATCATCATGATGCACCCCGAATCAGTTATCATCATGATGCACCCTGAATCAGTTATCATCATGATGCACCCTGAATCAGTTATCATCATGATGCACCCTGAATCAGCTATCAACATGATGTACCCTGAATCAGCTATCATCATGATGCACCCCGAATCAGGTATCATCATGATGCACCCTGAATCAGTTATCATCATGATGCACCCTGAATCAGTTATCAACGTGATGCAATCTGAATCAGCTATCAACATGATGTACCCTGAATCAGCTATCATCATGATGCACCCTGAATCAGTTATCCTCATGATGCACCCAGAATCAGTAATCAACATGATGTACCCTGAATCAGTTATCAACATGATGTACCCTCCTGAATCAGTTATCATCATGATGCACCCCGAATCAGGTATCATCATGATGCACCCTGAATCAGCTATCATCATGATGCACCCTGAATCAGTTATCAACATGATGTACCCTGAATCAGTTATCAACATGATGTACCCTGAATCAGTTATCATCGTGATGCACCCTGAAACAGTCATGATCATGATGCACCCTGAATCAGTTATCAACATGATGTACCCTGAATCCGTTATCATCATGATGCACCTTGAAACAGTCATGATCAGGATGCACCCTGAATCAGTTATCAACATGATGTACCCTGAATCAGTTATCAACATGATGTACCCTGAATCAGTTATCATCATGATGCACTCTGAAACAGTCATGATCATGATGCACCCTGAATAAGTTATCGGTTGAAATTGAGCGAAAAACTCAACATCGTCAGTAATCGACTGAGCAAACCGAATGAAAAATTCCATCAAAAAAACTGCTTTGGATTCACTATTGTTCGAAATTCGAGTATGTCAATTCATACAGTTATTAATAAACGTCCGAAGATATGTAAACAATTTTAAAATGTTTATTACTTAACTATTTTTCATTTCTTTGTAAATGGTATTTAGTGAGCAGTAAATGAAGACAAAAATGTATTTGATGAGAATAACGTCGTACTCCCTTTCCTGAATTTCCCAGGTCTGAGTGTTTACATTTATCTTTGAATAAACCTCCCCGTCCCGCATCATCGCTGCAAAAAAATAACGAGAGTCCCTGCAATTTCACTTTTCTGACTGATATCCAGGCAGACATTTTTCGCCTCAATAACTCAGGCTGTTTTTATCATGACGGTGGCAGTTTTTCCAGGCATCTTGGGATCTGCTTCTCCCTGTAATTGATGGTGGCAATGAAAGACCCGAGGAGAGTTGAAATACATCTCAGGGAGTTGAGATTTAGTGCAAGTTACTTTAGTACGCAGCATCAGACGTTGAGATTTAGTAGGGCGAGATGAAATTTAGCACGAGGAGTTGAGATTTAGTACGGCGAGTTGAGATGAAGCACGAGATGTTGCGATTTAAAAGGAGAGATTTAGCACCAGATGTCGAAATTTAAAAGGCAAGTTGAGATTTTGCACGACATACTGAATTGGTTTTATGTCGAGTTAAAATTTTAGTACTGCTAATCTACACTACGATTCAATAAACGCATAGCATTTTGAATGATAGAAACAGGAGTGGTGATTTGGGTTGTTTCGATGGCTAACGACCGTATCGGTCCCTAGTAGGTTCTGAGACCAGGCTAATGGCGGAGGTATCGCTGAATAACTTCTGCGAGTAACAATGATGAGGATGTGATGGAATAATCGAATGCTTATCCGGATTAAAAAGCTGCAGGTCATTGCAAATGGTCTTCTACGGCTGTATTAAACGAAAATCAAAATCAAATGTATTCTGTCTACAGCCCTTTAAAGGAAGTCAAAAACAAGCGCTGTCTTTTGGCTTTCGAATCACATTGTTCAGGTGACTACTAGACATCGCACCAAACACAGTGTTTAGCTGAATGCAACTAAGATGATCTTTTTGATCGATATCGATGTACACTTATTTATAGAAATGTATGTATATCTATACATATATATACATATATATATATATATATATACATACATG
>SDVV010023471.1:0-12753 GCA_016164225.1 Gammarus roeselii | reverse complement strand
ACAGCAAATGAAAGTGACCTCCTCTATTTATATCGAGCAGAGGAGGAAACTAGCCACAACCACACCCCACGGCTGCCACTACAAGACTGAGTTGGCAGTTGAGGCAGTTTTTGTTTGCGGATGATACGGGGTTGGTGGTGGAATCAGAGCAGAAACTATGTAGGGCAGTGTCTGAGATTTGTGGTTGTTGTTGTTCGACTCCTACTCCCCCTGCGATGAAGGAGCCGCAGCCAGCGCACTTCCCGAAGCCCGGGAACCCACCAACACGTGCATGTTATGGAAGTTTTAGCAGGTGCAGCCATTTATATTATGCCTACATCCCTGAGAAAGTTGATGCTGTCTCTCGGGCGTTCCCACAGATCACGTACCGACGTGAGTTTGGTAGTGGGTGAGAGGAGGAAGCTTCGAGTGAACGTGGGTGAAAGTAAAGTAAGGAGATGATCGATGACTGTTGATGCGAGCAGAATTAGTGTCCATATAAATGTAGAGTTGTTGGAAGAAGTTCAGTGTTTTAATTATCTGGCCTCCCATGTGGAGAATACTGAACTAGTGAAAACTGAGATTAAGGAGAGGTGTATAGTGCTGGGTGCACTGAAGAGCGTAATGAGCTGCAGGATGATGAGGATGGAAGCAAAGAGAGGGCTGTGCGAGGGTGTCGTTCTCCCAACTGTGCTATAAAGAGCCGTGACATGGGGGGTGAGAGCAGAGGAGAGAAGAAGTTTGAACGTTTTCGAGATAAAATGTTTGAAGAGCATGGCTGGAGTGTCGCTGAGAGACAAGTCCACTAACGACGTGGTTCGATCAGAACGAGGATGGTGAAGAAGTTTGAGGACAGAGTGGATTCGCGTGTTCTAAAATGGTTCGGGCACATGGTGAGGATGGATGACGCGAGATTTGTAAAAAAGGTGATGAAGGCGGAGGCGAATGGCCGTAGGTCTAGAGGTAGACCGAAGTTTGGGTAGATGGATGGGGTGAAGCGGGTGTTAGGAAGGAGAGACTTGAATGTAGAGGTAGCGAGAGAGCGTGCAATGAATAGGCGTGAGTGGATGGTGAATGGTTGATTTTTGACGTTGCCCTGATGTGCTTTCCCGCCGTTTGCGTCTCGTTGAGAAACGGGATGGCCGTGGGGGGGGGGGGGGGGACGGGCGGCAACGGTCATCATGAGACGGCGTTGATAAACCAGTCTCGCTGTCGGGCCCTGTTGCTGACAAAGACCTCGGACCGCACTCGTGATCTAGAGTGGGGGTTGTGGGATTTCCGGACGGACCCTTTAGCGCAAAAGGGCTAAGTTATTTGAGTGTGAGTGTATGTGATGCGCCTTGTCGTCAGTCACCCCCGTCCTGGGGGATTCAGCGTAGTGTATGTATGCCTGTGTGTCTGACATCACGACGTCACGACGTCACGCGCTGTTTGGAACCTCAATGGCATAATTGAGGTGCCTTTCATGTACAAATTTCGCGCCAAATTTGTTGCAAAATATTTTATATTGGTGATTTATAGAATAAAATCCTCTTGATAAGTAGCCTAGGAGCGGGTTTTCTTGACTGATATCGTCGAGGTTCGATAGATCAGTGTAGTACACTGTATATGCCTTCGAGTCCGTGCATCAGAGATACTCTCCTCAGGTTCCTGGCCGTGCTGCGAGGCCACGTCAACGCCGTGTATCAGTTGGCCTTCGCCGCCGACTCCCGACTTCTCGTCTCCGGCAGCAAAGACTCTACACTCAAAGGTGAGTCGATACGAAAATGAAACCAATTTGGTTTGAACCGGCTTTGTATTCCCTTGCAGAGTAGGGCACCGATTGCTACCTTACAAATCCAGTAAGGTAACGCAGACTGCTATTTTTCCCCTCCTGAATTCCATACTGGCGTCAACAAAACAATAAATTGAAATATCAATTCACCCTCTTTCAACCAGCACAGTTTACTCTCGTTTAAAAGGCTATTCCGTTGAAATTGAAACTTGATTAGTTTCATTTTGATTATAAGTTGAACTATTTTTTCCGACCATCCTCTTCCCATGGAGCTTGTGGGACTGTTACTATGGCACCCAATTGAGCCTGCCGTTTACTTCTTACCAGGAGCTACGACTGATAACTTATAACTGATAGTGAATCACTTCAGGGTAAGTTTTGGAGCATTGGATTAGATTGGAGCGCCAAGGCTTTCTAGTGCATTGGAGTCAATGTTCTTCTGGCACCAAACGTCAACGGTTTGGATTAGCATCAACAATATTGAATATTTTATTTCACGCTCCGTGTACCCCTTCTGCCGTCAGTGTGGGACATGGAAAAGCGCTGCCTGCACATGGATCTGCCTGGTCACGCGGACGAAGTGTACGCCGTGGACTGGTCGCCCGACGGACACAGGGTCATCAGCGGCGGCAAGGACAAAATTCTAAAAATGTGAGCCGATAATTGGTTATCTTGGGCAGTCCATTGTGGAATTGGTTGGGGCCGCAATCTTGTGGGAATGATATTTGGTTTTACTTATATTACTTGTGGTATCTCGACCAGGATGATTGTTTGTACGGGCTGACCATTTGTAAGTGTGAACTTTGGTGGGGTAGAAATAAGTGAGAATCGTTGTCGGGCTTACGAACATTATAAACCAGTTATGGCAGTAACTTTTCCAGGATAATTTTGTGTAGGAAATCATAAATGCTCCATAGTAGAATTTCACATGTAAAATTCTGAATTGATTGTGTTAGTGTTATTTCATTGTTCATAAAATTTGATAGAAAAAAAACTTATACCGATACAGACACTAGGCCGAATCGCCCAGAAAGTAGGTGGCCGATGGTAAGGTGCACCTCGCACTCCCAACGTGCACTCGTGCACATTCACGCCAAACCTAAGCCTTTCAGCGCTGAAAAGCCCGACCAGGCCTCGTGTAACACATACTTCCGGTCATGAGTGAGCTCCGAGATCAGTACCAGCAGTCAGGCCCGACAGTTGTCTCTGGTTCAACCCTGCTGCGTCATATTTGCAGCAGGGGTATACCAACGATATTCAGCCGCTTCTCAATGAGATGTCAAGGGCGGGAAAGTACATCAGGGTCGCGTCAGAACTCTGTCAACTCATCCATTGAAAACCATTCTCATACCTATCCATTCCACGCTCTTTTGCTACCTCTACACTGATGTCTCTCTTTCCTGACGCCTGCATCACGCCTTCCGTCCACCCACTCACCCAAACTATGATCTTCCTCTAAGCCTACGTCCCCTCGCCTCCGCTTTTATTTCTCGTGCCTTGTAGCCGGGGCGCTAGAAACTTGCTACCGTATCCACCGCGTGTCGTAGAAGGCGACTAAAAGGGCGCCCCGTAGTCGGGAGTAGAATCGTGCTACCGTAAAACCCTGCGTGTCGTAAAAGGCGACTAAAAGGGGCGGAGCGAAGGGGCTAGGAATCCCGTTCGCTGTAAAACCCTTCTTCAAAGACGGCAAGACGAGCGGGGGGAGAAAAGGCTCACGCCTCTCCGAACCATATTGTTAGGGTCGCTGAATGTGCGTGGCTGTAGTACGAATGAGGTAAAGGGGAGAGAGAATGGTGAGATGTTTGTGAGGAGGAAGTTTGATGTGTTAGCTCTGAGTGAGACGAAATTGGAAGGTAAGGGCGAATGTGAGAAAGTCTGGTGTGGTGGAAGGTTGGGCACGAGCAGGTGTGGTCCTGATTTTGAGTGATCGGTTTGCTCGTAGTGCTACCGAATCGAAGGAGGTGTCCTCAAGATTGATGTGGGTCTAAGTTAAGTTAGGCGTAGAAAGATGGGCATTTGTGAGTGCTTACGGGCCTGGCAGCGAGAGGAGTGAAGAGGAGAGGGAGCGATTCTGGACTGACTTGAGTGAGTGTATTGAGAGTTTTGGAGGTCATTTCAATGAAGTTGTACTGAGTGACCTTAATGCGAGAGTTGGAGATGTAGTGGTGGGGCATGTGATAAGAAGGTATAGCGTTCCCAGTAGAAATGACAGGTGAGAAAACCTGATAGGTCTGTGTATGGAGCAGGAGTTGGTGGTCGGGAACAGTTTGTTCAAGAAGCGAGATATCCACGAGCACACATTGGTAAGGAAGGCCCGTGGTGCAGTGGTAGAGAAAGCACTGATGGATTTTGTGCTGATATCGAGGAGAGTGGCGGGGAGGCTGTTGGATGTGGTGGTGTTGAGAGGGGAGGGTGGTGAGGAGTGTCTGACCATCTGCTGGTGGAAGGTAGATTAAGAGTGGAGCAACAAACGAGTGGGAGGAGGAAGAGAGGTAGTGAAAGTGAGTGGACTGAATGTGAGAAGTAGAGCCGAAGAGTTCCAGCAGGCGTTGAGGGAAGAATATGACAACGTGAGAAGACAGGACCTGAGTGGTGTGGAAGAAGAACGAGAGACGTTAAGGGATGCGTTGCTGAGATGTGTGAAGATGGTGTGTCGTTCGTGCCGTGTGGGCGGGTGCAGAAGGAAAGGTTGCGAGTGGTGGAACGAGGAGGTCAAACTGGCGGTGGCACGGAAAATAGGAGCATTTGAGGTGTGGTTGCAGGTGAAGTCGGTGGTGGCTCACGAAAGCTACAAAGAGAGGAGAAACGAAGTGAAGCGGGTGGTGAGGAGAGCCAAAAGGGATGCTGATGCCAGGTGGGGCAGACTGTTGTGCCAGAATTTTAAGGAGAACAAAAAGATGTTCTGGAAGGAGGTGAAGAGGGTGAGAAATGGAGAAATCGGAAAGGAGGAAGTAGTGAAAGATGAAAACGGCCAGTTGGTGTTGGAAAGTGGTGTTGTACGGAAGAGGTGGGCCGAGTATTTTGATGGGTTGTTGAATGTCGAGGATGACAAAGAGGCTGATATTGTTGTTGTGGATGGTGGTGCTCGGATGCCAGTTTTGGGAGAAAGACTTATGGCGGACATTAACAGGGAAGAGGTGCAGGAGGCGGTGGAGATGATGAAAGCAGGGAAAGCCCTTGGTTTGGATGACGTTGCGACCGAATGCCTGAAGAAGGGTGGAGTAACGATTGTCGAATGGTTGATGAGGTTACTGAACTCGTGCTTTGTTGCAGGCGTGGTACCGATTGAGTGGCGCAGTGCTTGCATTGTTCCGCTAGATAGAGGCAAAGGAGATAAAAATGAATGCTGCAGTCTGTTATGTGTGGTTGGTAAGTTGTACGGAAGAGTGCTGATCAAAAGGATTAAAGACTGTACGGACTGCGTAATTGTAGAGGAACAGTGTGGCTTTAGGAGTGGTAGAGGGTGTGCGGATGAGATTTTTGCCGTGAGACAGGTCTGTGAGAAGTACCTTGCCAAATAAAAGGATGTGTTCTGGGCCTTCATGGATCTGGAGAAGGCATACGATAGGATTGACAGGGCAGCGCTGTGGAGGGTGTTGCGTTTGTATGGAGTGGGTGGACATCTGTTGAAAGCGGTGCAGAGTTTCTATGTTGGCAGCCGATCATGTGTCAGAGTGGGAAGCGAGGTGAGTGATTGGTTCACAGTGAAAGTGGGACTGAGACAAGGCTGCGTGATGTCTCCCTGGCTGTTCAACCTCTAAATGGATGGGGTGGTCAGAGAGGGGTGAACGACGCGAGTGTGCTGGGTCGTGACTCGGAACTGTTGGAAGCGAATGGGCAGAGTTGGCAGTTGAGCCAGTTGCTATTTGCTGATGATACGGCCTTGGTTGCGGATTCGGAGGAGAAGCTATGTAGGCTATTATCTGAGTTTGGTAAAGTGTGTGAGAGGAGGAAGCTTCGAGTGAACGTGTGGAAGAGTAAAGTAATGAGATGCTCGAGGACTGTCAATGCGAGCAAAGTTAGTGTCTCCCTAAATGGAGAGCTCTTGGAGGAAGTTCAGTGTTTTAAATTTCTGGGCTCCCATGTGGAGATAACTGAACTGGTGGAAACTGAAGTGAAGGCGCGAGTGAAGGAGGGTTGTAAAGTGTTGGGTGCACTGAAGAGTGTAATGAGCTGTAGGACGTTGGAGATGGAAGCAAAGAGAGGGCTGTATGAGGGTGTTGTTGTCCCAACTGTACTCTACGGAGCTGAGGCTTGGGGGGTGAGAGCAGAGAAGAGAAGAAGGTTGAATGTTTTCGATATGAAATGTTCGAGGAGCATGGCTTGAGTAACGCTGAGAGACCGGATCAACAACGACGTGGTTCGAATCAGAACAGGGATGGTGAAGAAGTTGAAGGACAGAGTGGATTCGCGTGTTCTGAGATGGTTCGGGCACATGTAGAGGATGGACGAAGAGAGACATGAATGTGGAAGTAACGAGAGAGCGTGCAATGAACAGTCGTGAGGGGAGAATGGTTGATTTTGACGCTGCTCTGATGTGCTTTCCCGCCTCTGGCATCCCGTTGTCGGGATGGTCGTGGGTGAGGGGGGCACGGTCATTATGACGCGACGGGGGTAAACCAGTCAAAACTATCGAGCCCCGCTGCTGACAACGGATCCTCGGACTACACTCGTGACCCGGAGTGTATGTGGCGGGGTCACCGGTCGTATCCTTTAGAACAAAAGGGCTAAGTTGTGTGAGTGTGAGGTGCGCCATACCGTCGGCCACCCCCCTTTCTGGAGGTTGCGGCCTAGTGTCTTCATCTGTACCTATCTCCCATCATCCATCCTCCCACTGTATCTAAACCACCTCGGATAAACACACGGTCCTCTGATCTGTCCTCTAACTTCTTCACCATCCCTGCTTCATTACAAACAATGTCATTATTGATCCTAACCCTCCTCAGCGGCCTTGCCTCTCAAACATTTCATCCCGAAAACATTCAACCTTCTTTTCCTTCCGCTGCTTTCACCCCCCCACGTCGGATCCACGTAGAGCACAGTTAGGACCATTAACCCCTCACACATCCCTCCCAACGTCTAACAGGTCATTACACTCTTTAGTGCGCCAGACACTTTACAATCTTCCTTCACTCTAGATTTACCCTAAGTTTCCACTAGTTCAGTGTTCTCCACATGCGAGCCCTGGTTCTTAGAACATTGAATTTTCTCCAATGACTCCTTCTAGGCTTGTGTCGTCATTCGGCGATTATCTCATTACTTTACTTCTACCCACGTTAACTCTCAGCTTCCTCAACCACCAACTTAACTTCGATCCAATAGACTCGTGTAAGCCTTCCTGACCGCACCATTCATAACGCTACCGTGTTTCAGTTCCATTTTCACAGAGAAACGAGCACTCACCTTGCTCCCTACGCTGACACATGCCGTGATACTAAGCGTAGAACTCTGATACAGACACAAGGCCGGATCCCCCAAAAAAGGGGTGGCCGACTGCAAGTCGCACCTCACACTCCTTTCATTCATGCACATTCCCACAACTTAGCCCTTTTGCGCTAAAGGGTTCGGCCGAGAAACCTCGCAACACACCCTCCGAGTTATGAGTGAGGTCCAAGGTCAGTGTCAGCAGCAGGGTCGGACAGTGTGACTGGCTTACCCCTGCCGCGTCATGATGACCGTCAAGGGCGGGATGCCAAGGACGGGAAAGCACATCAGGGTAGCGTCAAAAAATAATCCATTCTTAATCATTGTTGTTGTTGCTCAACCCCAACTCCCCCTGCGAAGCAGGAGCCACGACCAGCGCAGAACTCGAGGCCTGGGAACCCACCGATGTGTGTGTGTGTGTTGGGAGTGTTACAGCTGGTGACAGGTCCTATATTAGGCCTGCACCCCTGAAGTAGTTGATCCTGTCGCGCGGTCGCTCCCATAGGTCGCCCACGGACGTGATATTATGGTTGAGCCCGCCGGGTGCGATGGTTGGGCACAACGTCATGACGTGAATGACCGAATCGGGTGAACCCCTGCACCGCAAGCAGAGATCGAAAGGGACATTTCCTAGTCTATGCTGGTATGACTGTAGAGCCGTCTGGTGCCCGCACCTCAGCCTCGACTGGTGGACCCTGTCACCCCTGGGCATCCTCAAATCCTCCTCGTCCACCCCAGGCGGGTGGCTCTGCAAGATCGTGTTGACTCTGTGTTCATCTAATGCAAGAGCTGTGAAGTGTGTGTGTATCTTTTTGTGCATAGATGTGTAATCTGTAGGTTAAGGGATGGTCGCATAAAAGAAACCGAAGTGTGTTGCCGGTGTGTTATGTAGGTATCGGTTGGTTGGACGAGGGTTAAGTAGGTTGTGGCAGGGGTGTGCGGGTCTGAGATCTTGTTGAATAATTGGAAGTAGTAGTGAGTACC
This sequence comes from Gammarus roeselii, assembly GCA_016164225.1. Lineage (NCBI taxonomy): Eukaryota > Metazoa > Arthropoda > Malacostraca > Amphipoda > Gammaridae > Gammarus > Gammarus roeselii. The sequence goes on along the minus strand of SDVV010023471.1, from coordinate 4,592 downwards.
CGAAACACGTTCAGTCTGGGTCTAGTTTTGGTGCCAATGTTGGCTATGCAAGGTTTAAATGTCATCCCCCAAGGATGGTTGTAGTGGGGCTGTGGGAAATGGGGGTGTTGTTGAGCTTGACGTGAGGGTGCATGCGGTGTTCACTGTTATCCGGAATCAACAGTGTGAGAGACGACTTGCTTGCGGACACCGTCATTCTGTTGTCCTGCAGCCAGAATTCAAGGGAGTTCAGATACTGCTGGAGGTGTGCAGCTGCGGTCTCGTGTTTGTGGTGTTGTGTAATTATTGTGAGGTCGTCCGCGTATGAGCTGATGTGGGTGTTGGGTGCTGTGGGAATAGGCAGGTCGTGCATAAAGGCATTGAAAAGGGAGGAGGATAGCGCAAATCCCTGTTGGGACACCATTGGGGAAGTTGCGAATTCGCGAAGGCTTGTTGTTGCAGACAGTGTGCATGTCTACCGGAGAAGAAATTAGTAAGCCACTTCTTATAATTTGGATGGATGTGGGTGTCGAGTATTTGTTTATGAGGACGTGTCTTGGAACTGTGTCGAAGGCCTTACTAATGTCGATAGCGCATACCAGGGTTTGTTTGGCTGGCTTCTTCTCGTTCAGGCTTTCATGGATGTTCTGGGTGAGGTTGGTGAGGAGCGTGGTGGTGGAGTGTTGAGCCCTGAAACCGTGTTGCGTAGGGGAGAGTGGGATGTGTGCTTTCATTTTGTTAAGAACCAGTCTCTCCAAGATTTTCGAGGGGTTTGGGAGGAGGGTAATGGGTCTGTGCGAGGCTGGATCTGTAGGAACTTTGTTGGGTTTCAGGATGGGGATAATTTTAGCTTGTTTCCACATGTTGGGTATTCTATTGTGTAGAACGGCTGTCGCGATGCGGCCTCACCGACGGCGGCTCCTCTGCCTGGGGCATCACATATTCTGCCCCGGACTCCACGACCCGCATCCGCCCCGCCGCTGCCCCCACCTCCACACCCAGTGGCCCCACCACCACCCCCTGCTACACTACAGCAACCCTACTCCAATGCCAAACACCTAAATATATTACAAATAAACACAAACGGCATTGGTGGAAAACAAGTCGAACTAAAACACTTCTTACACAAACATCATATCCACATCGCCCTGCTCCACAACACACTCCGCCACGACCGTCCTAACAAGGACGGTGGTGGTGGTGGTGGTAGACTCAATACACTAGTACGTATAAATCTCCATTTCACCAACACAACCGCCTTTACTATCGCACAACTTCCCCCTGACCACACTCCGGAACTTCAATCACTACTCACACAAATTCACAAAAACAAATGGTTAATTGAGAAGCACGTTTTCTAGTGAAGGTTTTAGGATTATCTGTAATGCTTACAGCAACTCTTTCGATTACGTCTTCAGTTCTAATTGACCTTTTTCTTCCAGATCGTGGTTTGTCATTAACATTCCCGGTATCCGCAAATTTTCGATAAAGCGATTTAATTGTGTTTTTTGAAGGACTGATTCTTGTTTCGAAATGGATCCTATAATCACCTTGAGCTTCCGTTATTGACATCGTCCTGATGTAGGTTTGCAGAATTCTCGTTCTTTTTTCTTTGCTGTAGCGAATCATGAGGAAAATTTAAGGGTTGATAATTAAACACAAATTTAGCAGACTATATAGGATAATGTCGTAACTAGGATACAATATTACCATAAAAATGTTTTTCTTTTAAATAAAACAAGTTTCAACTTTTTAACGTTCTTAGTTTTCCATTTATTAACAAATTTAAAGGGTCCGTTAATTCAAGTTCACCCTGTAGATGAAGATATCCGATAGCAACAGACGAACCTATGGCGGTACGTGCTTGCAAACACTAACTTCCGAACCTCAACATCAAAATTATGGAAACTCATTAGGAGCTTCAACAACACAAACACGAACCACATAGACACACATGAGGCAATCCTTCCACCCAATACACACACCATACCTTTCAGACCAACGACAAGCAGACATACTCAACAAACACTATGCAAACACTTGCCACCTACCACATCACCCAAACAACAGGAGGATACTCAAAGAGCTACACAGATTACAGACTGATCTAAACATGGAAACTCCCTTTACACCAGCCATAACAATAGCCGCCATTCGCCAGACCAAAAATTCCTCAGCAGCGGGCCCAGACGGCATATCATACATTCACATTAAACATCTAGGGCCACACGTTATCGTGGCATCCACAGACATCTTTAACTCTTCCGTACTACACAATTCTCAATCATTCTTCACTCACGCCGATTCATTGCACGCTCTCTCTCTATCTCCACACTCAAGTCTCTCCTATAACGCCTGCTTCACACCTTCCATCCACCCAAATTACGGTCTCCCTCTAGGCCTACTACCACTCGCATCTCGCTTCAACACAATTTTCACCAATCATCTTTCATCCACCCTCCCCATGTGTCCGAACCATCTCAAAACACGCAAATCAACTCTGTCCACTAACTTCTTCACCATCTCCGTTCTATCTCGCACCACGTCGTTATTGATCCCGTCTCTCAGCGTCACACCAGCCATGCGTCTTTAACTTTTAATCTCGAAGACATTTAACCTTCGCTTCTGCTCTCACCCCCCAACTGTCAGCTCCGTAGAGCATAGTTGGGACAATTACACCCTTATACAGCCACTCTTTGCTTCTATCCCCAACGTCCTACAGCTCATAACACTCTTCAGTGCACCCAACACTTTACACCCTTCTTTCACTCGCGACTTCACTTCAGTTTCCACTAGTTCAGTCTTCTCCACATGGGAGCCCTGATACTTGAAACACTGAGTACTTCCTCCAATAACTCTCCATTGAGGAGGACACTAATTCTGCTCGCATCGACATTGCTCGACCATCTCATTACTGTACTTCTACCCACGTTTACTCGACGTTTCCTCATCTCGCGCTCTCTACCAAACTTAGATACTAGCCTACACAGCTTTTCCTCTGAATCCGCCACCAGTGCCGTATCGTCCGCAAATAGTAACTGGTTAAACTGCCAACTCCTCCCATTCGTTTCCAACAGCTGCAAGTCACGACCCATGACACTAGCGTTCACCTCCCGGACCACTCCATCCATGTTGAGATTGAACAGCCAGGGAGACATCACGCAACCTTGTCTCGGACCCACTTTCACTGTATACCAATCACTCACGTAGAACTCTGGACCGCTCTTGACCAATTTCCGCTTACTCCATGCAAACGAATACCTTCCACAACGCCTTTCTGATCACCCTATGGTAGGCTTTTTCCTGATCCATGAAGACACTCCTCCACCCTCCCCTCTCAACACCCGCACATCCAGTAGCCTCCCCACCACTCTCCTCGATATCAGTAGCACGATTCTACTCCCGGCTACGGGGCGCCCTTTTAGTCGCCTTCTACGACACGCTGTTGATACGATATCAGGAGCTCGATTCTACTCCCGGCTACGGGACGCCCTTTTAGTCGCCTTCTACGACACGCGGTGGATACGTTAGCAAGATTCTAGCACCCCGGCTACAGGGCGAACATTTACCCGGCATCAATAAGTGAATTGTCTACAGGAATGTTTACAAATATGCGTCGGTATCTATAAGTCTGTACTAGATACAGGAAGTTAATTGTTGACTCCTTCAAAACAGGAATAATTCAAGTATGTACACAAAATACATGCCGAAATAGCATGAGGGAATACAGCACAGGGTAGACAACTCCTAGAGGCGGCCACTAGGAGTTGGAAACAGGTGTTCTCTAGACGATCTATCGTTATGTACATCGTTGTAAGGGATTGGCAATAAATCTGATATCCGCACACATCTGGGAAGAGCTTCAATGTTTTGACGCGCCTGACTGAGAGTTCGCTATGGTTGACGTCAAAACTCTGGTGGATATTCCTCCAATCCAATTGGGGTGGATGGATGATTATTCATTTTATAGATCATTAACACTTTATTTTAGTATTTTATTATTTCTTCTTGCTTAGGCTCTATTATATTCATCTGCCCTTTTTTCATGGTGATAAATTTTGCATTGGTTATTTTTATTATATGCATCGAGGCTGGTTGAGACAAGGTGACCCAGGGAGAGGAGGTCCTCGTGGGATCCGCGGGACTCGAGGACCCGGCGTTTCGGGAACCCGGGGGACTTGGGAGACCAGGTGGATTTGGGGTGGTCCACTTGGATCTTTCTGGGGCCCTTAGGGACACCCTTGAGACCTTTGGGAGCCTTTTGAGAAACTGGGGGACCCTATAGAGGCCCCTCTGAATCCTGGAACCTCTGCTCCCCCCTCGCAGCGCTGGAAAACCCATTCCGAGAAGAATGTTTATGTGAGATGCTTGAGTTGAACAATTAACCATTACAATCCGCGGATTGCTGGCGCAAGGGGCGAGGGTCGCGCCGAGGCTGGTTGAGGTGCGTCGAGATCAGTCGAAACATGTTGAGGCGAGTCGAATTATGCGCGACGAGCCGAAACTGGCCGAAATGATTCGAGGCAAACCGAGATGAGCTGAGGCGAGGGGTCTCGGGGGACTCGAGGAGCTCGGGAAGATCCGGGGGACATGGGTCACCCTCCGGGATTCAT
>SDVV010023470.1:0-12753 GCA_016164225.1 Gammarus roeselii | reverse complement strand
ACCTTGAAGTCTTGAACCGGGACAGAATTTTCCCCAATTGGATCCATTGACGCACCAAGATCTTATGCCGTCTATATCTTAACCTATATTTATTCTTTCCCCTTCTATATTACCCTTGGATCACAACCCTGAGATAAGTAAAAGGGTTCAAAAATACCAAAATTCATTACCAAAGCCTGTCATTGTCCTAACCTGTTATTGTGCTTGTCATACCCCTTCCTTCTCATGTGGAAAGAAATAATTGGAGTCAGATAGGTTCAGTGCCCTGAAAGAGGAAGCACAAATCCGAATTTTATTGCTCACTTGAGCTCATCTATTATCAAATTTTTGAATAACCACTAATTAATTATATTTGCTTATCGTTCATTTACCAAAACATCAACTGGTGAACCACAAAAATACTATCTATGCGCGCTGGCGTGTGGACATAATAAATCATGAGGTTCTGAGGAATTTGAGGCAAGGATTCGTTTCATTTCATCTGAGTCTTCATCTTATCTGAATAAATATATTATAACAATACAACTGGATCGCGTAGCTGTATATATTGTGTTGCGTTGCTGTCGGAGCTGGCTTTGTCCGAGTAGCCCTGAACCTTGTACCAATTTTGTCGATACGATCTGTGCGCACTGGCGTATGGACATATTAATCATGAGGTTCTGAGGGGTTGGAGGTGAGAGTTTGTTTCGTTTCATCTGAGTCTTTATCTTAGCTGGTTAAATAAATTATATTTATACAACTAAGCCACATGGCAGTAAATATTGTGTTGCGTTGCTGTCGGAGCTGAATTTGCACGTGTAGCCACTTACCTTGTACTAATCTCGACGATGCTACCTGTATGCACTAGGTTGCGTACATATTACATCAGGTCCGTTTCGAGTAAGCGTTTTTTCTTTTGCGCACCAGCGTGCGTCTGACATTGCTAAAATTTTCATTTTTTTCTAATGTTAAAAGCGTTGTTTTGTTTTTTTCTTGCACACTTAGGCGTGCGAGCCTACTGGAATCAATGATCATCAAGCCCTACGGTAGAGCCTATTATGACTCACGTTGAGGCTCTGGTGGAAATGAGGCTCAAATCGAATCAAATTCGGGATTTGTCTGGCTTTTTGGGACCCAAGACACCTCTGACACCCCACTCCAACCTCAAAATGTTTGAGTGAAAAAAAATGTTAGCGCAGAGACATACTCGGTATCTGCGTTGAACCTACTCTGTGTCTACGTTGACCCCACTCTATATCTAAGTTGAACTTACTTTGTATCTGTGTTTGACAGAAAAATGTACATATGTGAAATGCTTGAGTAGAACAGTTGACCATTGCAGTCCACGGATTACTGGCGCAGAGGGCGAGGGTCGCGTCGAGGCATGTCGAGATGCGTCGAGACATGTTGAAGCGAGTCGAGTTGGTCGCGCGACGAACCGAGACTGTCCAAGGTGATTCGAGACAAGACGAGGGGACCCGGGGAGCTCGGGGGACCCGAGGGACTTGGGGGGACCTTCCAGGATCCGTCAATCTTTTGGGACCAGAGATGCCTCTGCCACCTTACACCAACCCCAAAATGCTTGAGTGGAAAAAAAATTTGTAGCGCAGAAACCTATTCGGTATCTGCGTTGAACCTACTCTGTGCTTACGTTGAACCTACTCGGTAACTATGCGGTAAACCTGCTCTGTATCTACGTTGGACCTACTTTGTATCTGTGTTAGATCTACTCTGTATCTATGTCGGAACTACTCGGAATTTGCATTGAACCTGCTCGTAATCTATGCTGCACCTACTTTGCCACTCTTCAATTGCCCTGCGGAGGAGTCTACATTAACTTCGCGTTGGGACTCCGGTGGATAGGTGGATCAACAACTACTACTAATTGAGTTGATAGGCAGACGACTGATCGGCTCATAGTTGGTCTCAACTGATTTCGTTTATTTAAAGTTGATTTAGGTACTATGGCATGTTGACAAGATTACAGAAATATGAGAATACAAAGATGATACATACCAACTCTTCATTAGCCTGAGCTTTTCTGAACGCCCCATTTGCTAGTTAGATAAATTTAGTATTGACTTATAAATAAGGTTGGGAGTGAGTTTACCTCTACATCCACCAACCGGTGGACATTGTTGAAAGACATTCTCTTCTCTCTACTTTTAATACGTCGAGACAGATAAAAGCGTTTCATATCGATTTCAAGAAAAATACTCTATGTATGATCACCGACATTTACTTCATCCTGACAATTTACTGTTTCAACTGACATATAATAAAAAACATGAGTGGAAAATGTCCGACACGAAGTGGTCTATTACATTACTCACATATGGTTTGGCACACGATGACACCTATTTTCAAATTAACTATAGTTAGCGTGATATGTTAGATATGCATATGAAAAACATAATGTCAATGAGTCTTAAGGGTGTATATAATGAATGGATTTCTGCATGCACAAGATAATTGGAATGATGTAGTCATCTTGACACTGTATGGTTTGTAGGTACATCAAACATTGGTAGTAATAATTACATTTTAGGTATTCAATATCATTTTATGTTTGCAGGTTTCAACTAGATAGGTGCCTAATAAAAAAATGGTGTATGGGAGGTTCTCTATACGCTCGATTTGATTGGAAGTGGGAACTGTGGGTGTGCTGCGGTTGATGTCAGAGTCAAAGAAAAATAAGTCCAAAATGCAGACGCCATTGTTTATCTATTTTGTAACGTGCCCAAGTTTCAGCTGGTCCGGAAAAATTGAACTTGGTCAGCACGCCCCGTGAAGTGTAGAATTCAAAAAAATTCAATGTGTAATTATACATAATTAGATATCTGCATCAACATCCTCGGGAGGATCTCCGTTACGTACAGTTGCACGTAACGTGAACAGCACCGGTACAATTCTATTCACAATTGCTTTTTGGGGTATTTTGAAACTACTAGGGTAAAAACAGACAAGCGTTAGCAAAGTAAACATTTGCTTGTGCTGAAAAGTTGCATGAATATTCAACTTTGATGTTACACGGTTTTAGTAAAGTGTCGTCCCATTAACCTTGAGGCAATATTACATAATGTATGCGGTCAAGTTTGAATATATAAATGAATTGAAGCTACAGTAGTAATTCTCTTTTTCAATGTCAAACAGTAATGCTGTTTTAAACTGTATTTAGTGAATGTAGCATTCTAGGCAATGTCGAACGGTCCGATCATATTAAAAGTTGTTGAAAATATATTAAGGATTCTAAATTATTCCTAGGTTTGATGGGTATTAATTCACTTCAATTAACTCATTGACCAGGCTAGGAAGAGTGGCATGCCTGTTGGCAAAAGAAAGTTTCATTATTCTAATTTGGTAAATCGCACTGTCTCATACAATTGCACTCCTCATGAAGCCTGAGTTTAGTGGAAGGAAATGGGATGATCCACAGCGATGCTTTTAGATTATTGCGCTCACGATTAACCTCCTATCAACTACATCTACTTCTATGTTATAATTTTGGTTGATTACTCCCTAGTTTGTGAGGTACCTAACCATTTCACGAAGAAAATTGGACTGCTTATCAGCACATGCTGATTTGGCTGTGGTCTATGGGGCTAGTCAGAAGTGGAGGAAGGGCTATGACCCTTTCTGTGCCTTTGAGAACTGAGCATTTCCAAATTCACTGTGCAGTCATATTTTGTTATGAGATATGCATCTATTAACAGAATGATTGTACTGCACATTATTTAATAACCTTAACTGTTAATATCTGATATACAATTTTTATTTAACCTTAGAAAATTTCCTTTGGATATCATTTTGTCTATGTCAATCCAAAAAGTCTGGGAACACAATTCTCCGGCATCTTGAAGGTACTTGATTACATGTACTTGATTACATTCAAGTTGATTAATAATATTATGCTAGTTCCTAGGTGAAGAGGTCTACTTTGGATCATCAGGACAGCTCAAAGCCAATGAGTTTCCATCAGGATGGAAAGTTTGTCATGCTCTGCACCTAGATGACTGAAATTGTCCCCCAAAACGCACCGGTTTGTTGGTAATAATGCAGCACTTCACTGGTCATAAATCTTCAGGTTTTTTGCATTGCATCACTCATGACTTGTCCATCATTTTGGAAGTTCAGCAGCGTACCATAATTTTATGAGAATGGTGAGGCGTTTTGCTGTATGTTTGTTTAGTTCACTGTGAACAATCACATGCTCACCTCAAAGTTGGTCAAGCTCACGTCCAGAATAGTGACAAAAAAATTGTGAAAAATTGAGTACTATGCAAATTTAAAATCTAAACTGAAGTGCCCCCTCCTGGTGCGGTTAAATACCGTGGGGTTGTGACTCCATGCTCCAGTTTGCACAATTTGGCAGGCTGCAAGCAAACTTTGATGAGAAATATGTGAAGCGCACGTGAAATCTTGAGATGAAGCGCACGTGAAGACACCTTTCAAAATATCGCACGCAGAGACAATACATCGCACGTAAACAATTTTTCAAAAATATTTGTTGTGCTAAAATTTCATGCACGCATTTTCCTCCATAGCATATTAATTCAAGCTGACACCGAAATTCCTAACCGCTGCGCATCACCATCATTGAAGAACTACTAATTTCTGTGACCGAACAGTCCGGATCATCATTGGTTACTGAGAGAAACAAACATAAACCAATATCGCATTTTTTTTGGCGGGATAATAAAAAATTGGCGATTCACAATACAACGGGCAATATCAGTCAAGACGAAGCGCATCAGCGCTTGGTATGCATGCAGCAATAGCTAAACTGTAATATTAAATTACGCCCTGCATGGTTCGAACAACAATTTAAGATTTCAGCATTTTGACAATAGATGAAAACGAACACCAATGTTACAGACGTTATGTGAACAAGTTTGCTGCAACATTCATGGAAAAGACAGCGGAGTGGAAGTGCAAAATTAAGCATTGATAGTAATGGCAATATATATTAAGAACTGACAGGTATTGTAAATTATAATTTATAACTATCATATGAAAGAGAATCATCTGAATGTTACATTCTGTTTTGTATGACGCCATGGTTGGTTAAAGACGCTTACGTCTATGTGCGGTCATCTCAAACTCTACACACATGAAATTCTGCAGTCTTTGGTGGCGCTCGCACCTCTAGCTCTCCGTTGTGTCTATTTTTGCCAGTGTCTCTGACAGAAGCGCACGTAACTCTACAAACATACTCTGTGAGCGCACGGAAATGTCTAGATTTGCCAATCTCAGCTTATGAGGCGCACGGCTGGTTTGGTTCCTAATATTCGGCTATGAAAACGCACGTAATGTTCTCAATCCCGTGCCCAATTATGCAATCTGGTCCGTGCTGACGTGTTACGTTATGTTGCGTTCAACTGGATACATTTGCTGGCTATGTTATGAATTTACTGTTGGGAAACTTCCTACTCTACCTAAACTAACTTGGGAGCGCTGATTTCAAACATGCGGGCAAAACTACGTGCTTCTGATTTGGGGGAATCATGTTCATATTATTCTAGGGTACGTAGTTTTAACCGGCATGGCAAACATACTTGATATCAATGATATATGTATTAACTACCACATAGTATACTAGGGTTAGCAAGAAAATGATCATACAAAAACTATTTCACCGCTTGCTGCTGAACGATCAGTTGTAACATCAACCAGCGACAGCAACTAGCGCCTTTTACCAAGCTTTAATATGCATCTTGTACATTACACATTTAAAAAAACATTTGGACAATAGTTTTTCAATTCATTCAGACCTGATCAAATTTTGTAATGATTACTTCACATCTTTCGCGTTTCTAATTGACTCTTACATTATCCATGATGGACCTGAAACTTTTTGAGTCAAGAAAATGAGCTGATTCAGGTTTACGCTGCGGTCAACCCCAAATGAGTTAAGCATGTGTAGACATGATTCTGAAGAGTTGGATGACACGGGTGAACCTGAAGAACCTAAAGCAAAATGTTTCAAAACCTCACACAGACACCTGCAGTTTGTACTCGTCTTTGTGCACAAGCCTTCAACTTCAAAAATTGATAACTCAAAAACTGTTTGTCCAACAGATTGGTATTTTTGACATCTGTACCTGAGCTACTTCAGTAATAGCTTGGTTTTGAAATCAGAGTCACCCTGATTTTTTTTGTGAGTATAAAATGAAGTATATAATTGTAAACTTACGGCTCCAACCGCAGCTGCTTTAAGCAATGTGAAGTTCTAAATGTATTGTGAATGTATCCACTTCAGTTCGAAATTAACTATTGAACAAGGAAATAAACATGCCTGAATACTAATTGTGTTTGTTCAATAAGTTTGTGAAGTCTCAACACACTGTTCTCTAAGCAGATCAATAAAATCTCAATACTCAACTTGCTGGTCCCCAGTTTGCACAATTAGGCAGGCAGCGCACGCGAACCTTGATAAGAAATATGTGATGCGCACGTGAAATTTCAATAGGAAGCGCACATAAAGACACCTTTCCAAATATTGCACGCGGAGACCAGTACATCGCACCTAAATAGATCTTGAAAACTATTTGTTGTGCTACAATTTCATGCACGCATTTTCCTCCCTAGCATATTAATTCAAGCTGACACCAAGATTTTTAACCTCTGCGCATCACCATCATTGAAGAAATACTAGTTTCTTTGACCGAACAGTCCGAATCGTCAGCTGTTACTGAGAGAAACGAACAAAAACCAAAATTGCATATTTTGGTGGGAGAATAAAAAATTGTTGATTCACAGTATAACGCGCAATATTGGTCAAGATGGAGCGCATCAGCATTTGGTATGAATGCAACAATAGCTAAACTGCAATATTGAATTACACCCTGAATGGTTTGAACAACAATTTAACATTAGTTCATTTTGACAATGGATGAAAAGGAACGCCGACGTCACACGTTATGTAAACATGTATGCTGCAACCTACATGGAACAGACAGCGGAGTGGAAGGGGGAATTTACGCATTGTTAGTAATGGCAATTTTTAATAAGAACTGACAATGATTGTTATTTTAATTTATAACTACCATGAAAAAGAGTATCATCTAGATGTTACATTTTGTTATGTAGGACAACTGGATGGTGAAAGACGTTTGCGTCTATGTGCGGTCATCTCAAACTCTACATACATGTAATTCTGCAGTCTGTTACGCGGCGCTCGCACCTCTAGCTCTCCGCTGTATATATATTTGGCAGTATCTTTGACAGTAGCGCACGTAACTCTACAGGCATACTCTGCAAGCGCACGCAAAGGTCTAGAGATGCCGATCTCAGCTTCTGAGGCGCATGGCTGGTTCAGTTCCTAATATTTGGCAATGGAAACGCACGTAATGTTCTCAACCCCGTGCCCAATTGTGCAATCTGGGCTGGTCCTTCTCCCATGACCGCTTCTCTCTGAAAAGGGTTTGCTTGGCCTAGCCAGGCAGACGCAAAATTAAAATGTCTAATTCCTACCAAAGTTTCATAGAAGATGGAAGGTCCAACAAGCTACTGCTGGGAGCATAGAAATGATTTGTAGTCAAGATAGACCATTAATGATCATCGGACAGAGCATGCACCAGCTTAATGTCTTGTGCGGCTTGAACGCACTTTGAACCGGATTAGAAAAACATAGGGTGACAGCCGATGAATCAGGCAATATCTGCATTAAAGTTTCCAAGTTCGTATCTGCGGCAATTTTTGTGCATTAAAATTTTCCATGGAATAATCACCGCAAGCATTGCGCGTTGAAATTTCTGATGTCAGCTCCACTGTATGTTGATTGCGTTACAATATCATAACAGTGATCCAATGTATGTTTTGATGCGTGGAAAATTGTCAAAATTTTGCCTGACAATATGAAATTTACTGCAGAGGAATGAAATCAAAGCAAAGTTGGCCAGCAGCAATTGATCAATGAATAGTCAAAGCTCCGACAGACTACACACGTCCAATAAGAAAAGGCAATTTGTTTGACCAGCCAATTGCAATCAATTTCTTAAAATAATGCACAGTGGTTGGTCAACACACGGACAGCTATGCTCTTCTTCTTACTCCTGCCACTTTCCACTGAATAACTAGCATTGACCGGGGTGGGGTGACTCCCTGCATTTTCAGCATACTGTGAAATAACTCAAAAAGTATGCGACAAAGAAACTGTGTATTTACGGTGTGTATAGCTACTATTATGACCATGAAACGCCATAAGTTTCATCAATCTATCATCTACGAAAAAAAAAAAGTTATATACAAAAAACTGTAAGGTGGGCTATGGCCCCCAACCGGGGGTGATTCCCCGCACCAAACAGGATTGTTCCCCGCACCCCTCATTCATCAACAATTGAAACTCAAATTAAAAGTTTGAGAGTAAAAATAGAAAGCATGCCTATATTAGTACAGACCAGTTGCTTATAATGAAATGTCGAGTCAAATATTACGTCTCTGACAGGTCTTTTTGATGCTAGTCTTACACTGCAGTCATTCTCAACTGTCATGGATTTTTTTTCCCCAATTCATTGTGGGAAACGTTTTTCTTCAATAATTGCAAACAAACATTACTGGAAGTAATTTTTCCACATCCTGAACTAATTATGACCCTAAAGTATCAGTAAATGAACTAATATTATGAAAATAACACAATAGAAGAAGCAAAGAATGTATTTCTTGAATTCTATAGCAAACTAATTGCATTAACATGAATACAAGGCATGCTAGGTATGGTATTGTTAACTTGACATGTGAATATGAAAAAAAAAAATTGTTCATGGGTGTTGAACATAAATTGAAACTGAGGCCTAGACTTGTCCCATGTGTTATAAACATCAGGTCATTATAAAATCAGTTACCTATTTTGAAATTAGCTGTTGTACCAATATTTTGGGTTATTTGCATCTCAATGTCATTATATGTGAAGAATTGCATTTAATTACTTTCCATTGAAGAAAAACGAAGATATTCATCAAAATAGGTGCGGGGAATCACCTACGATCGTTTTTTTACCTGGGGGGATTCCCCGCAGTTGTATATTTGTATATATCTACAAAAGTCTAAATTTCTTTCAAAAATCCTTCTTACACAACAAACTACGACTTGTTTTGTGTATCACCATCAAATTTGGCTCTAATCCAATTGAAACTCCAGCCAAAGCATCAAATTTTGCGGAACAGATTTTTCCGAAGCAAAATTATCAGGGACCTGAAAAACACACTTCACTTTGACGATTTTTCATAAATTCTGTGTGCGTTTTGAATCTCTACAAGTAGCTGATACTTACTAACAAAGACCTGCTCCTACAAGTCTCGTTGTCAAATGGGGAAATTTCCGACATTTTGGTGCTCATAAGGGGAGTGCGAGGGGACACCCCACTTTGCCGACCGCAGGGTATCACCCCGGTCGACGCTACTGTTGCAGTTGGCAAGAATACTTTGACCTGTGAGGCTGCCTCTGTCTTACATTGGTTCTTTGGTCTGGTGATTGTACAAGAATGAAAAATATCACTCATACTTTGTGCCACCAATATGCCAGTTTGCACAGTTTAAGGGCAGCGCGCGCAAACATTGATAAATATTTGATGCCCACATGAAATCTTGAGATGAAGCGCGCACTAAGAACAGTACATCGCATGTGAAATTTTTTTCAAAGTATTTGTTGTGCTACAATTTCATGCATGCTTTTTCTTCCATTACATCAATTGAAGCTGACACCAAGATTCCTAACCACTGCACATCACCATCATTGAAGAACTAGTAGCTAATTTCTTTGACCGGACAGTCCGGATCAACAATTATCAGCTGTTGATAAGGGAAACAAACAAAAACCAATATCGCATATTTGGTGGGAGAAGAAGAAATTAGCAATTCACAAAACAAAGCGTACTATTAGTAAAGATGAAGTGCATCAGTGTTAAATATGAATGCAACAATAGCTAAACAGAAAGATTAAATTACTCCCTGCATGGTTTGAACAACAATTTAACATTGGTAAGTACGCATATTGACAATAGATGAAAACGTACACCGAGGTTGCACCCGTTTGTTAAACAAGTTTGCAGCAACATTCATGGAACAGACAGCGAAGTGAAAGAGCAAAATTATGCATTACCGTTGTCAGTTGTATGGTCGGGAGACATGTGAACTAAAGACTGACAATGATAGTTGATTATGATTTTTAAAACACCAAAGGAAAGAGTATCATCTAGATGTTGAAGTAGGGGTCCTGGTTGGTGATAAATGTTTGCGTCTATGTGCGGTCATCTCAAACTAAATACAAAGTAATTATGGACTCCATTGCATGGCATACGCACCTGTAGCTCTCTGCTGTGTATATATTTGCCAGTATCTTGTTGAAGTAGCTCATGTAACTCAAGAAACATACTCTGCAAGCTCACGCAAAGGTCGGCTAGATATGCCAATCTCAGCTTCTGAGGCTCACAGCTGGTTTGGTTCTTAATTATTCATCAATTAAAACGCACATAATGTTCAACCCCATGTCCAATTGTGCAATCTGGTCAATATGGATAACTAAGTGCTCCACTCCTGGTGAATCAATTGATTCAATCTATATTGCCTCGTCAGAGGAGTGTCAATCGTTATTTTGGAAAATGTAACTGAGAGAAAGTGATACCTACATTGTTTATGCATAATGATTTTTTTCAAACTCCCACCATGCATTTTACTCTGTATACTACTTGGTTGAACGCTTCCATAAATTTTCGTTGTCTGGTAATGTGTCCTGTGAACAATTGCTGCAGGCATAAGCATATAGGTCAAGTCACTAGTGTAGTATTGTTCGAGAGCGGGTCTGCATCCACGCATACCAGCATTATGCTCTGCACAGCACGCATAAAAACGGAAATCAAAATTTGTTACGATCAACCTAATGATGAGCATTCTACCAACTCTGAAATGAGGAACCAATGTCATTGATCTTTTTCATCTATTGACATGTTACTGAATATTATCACAAGACTTTGCTCTGGATTGGCTACCTTGTTGAAGCTGTAGCTGTGTTGGTGGCCACTCTATTACCACCCAAAGATTGGGATACTCTCTCCACTTCTGCCAGAGACTTTGTGCACTAAAAATAAAAATTTACTATAGTAGGGAAGTAATAATTTAGCAAGATTCTAACTTCATTGTTAACAAAAAAAAACGTAAATGTTTGGATTACATATAAAGCTCAAATTGAGGTTCCTAATCCACCCAATAAAAAAAGACTCATAAACTGATTCTCATCACTGGTGTAAACTAAAGTGGAACTGAGGTGCAAGTATAGCTCCCTCAAAGCCTTATACAAAAGAAATCATAAAAACATAGGCACATGGTAACGGAGGAATAATGTACAAATACAGAACATAGCAAAACAATCAAGAAAATATTTTTTGAAAGAGGCAAATCTAGAAAACTGTAAGCATCATCTCACCTTTTCAGCCCCCATAGCCCTGGCAGCCTCAACAACAGGGCATGCAGGCATGGAAGGCAGTATACCTTAGCGTGCCAGCAATCTAAAGAACAACACGGTATCAAAATTGCAGCAGGGTGCTGGTCGGATTGGCTTAATAGGGCAAAAAAAAACACTGAAGACAGTCAACAATTGCACCCAACTGTCAAAACACAGAAACAAACCCACAAGATCAAATCTGCTATGCCTAGCAGTCAAGGCCCTCTTTAAGCCACAGCGGGAATTGTGCTGCACCACATCAAGGGACAGACTGTTCCAGACCTGAACACAGCAATAATAAAAGAATCTGCGTTTATAGTCAGTCCGACAGAGAGGAACTACCAACTTGAAAGAATGACCACGTTTGCCAATATGTGGAGCTTGCTCAAACAGAGTAGACATCCCCAAACCCACAGAACAATGTAAAATCTTCCAATCCTTCACCAGATCCAGACACAACATGCTCCCTCTGACCAAAAACAACTGCAAAGCTCTAAGCCTCTCACCATAGTCCACTCCACCCAGACCCTCTATTTCCCTGGTCCACCGCCTCTGCAGACTCCAAAAGTTGCAGATCTCTGAAATATCCCACATTCCACCCACAAGAGCAGTAGTCCAAGATGGGCCTTATATGAGTTACTAAGACACCATGAAAACAGATCTCCTATTGAGAGTAGAAGTAAATAGACTGGTAGCCAGAGTGGAAGCCTTTCTAACTAACACTCTTCACATGGAGGTGAAAATTGCAACCTTGAGTCAACAAGCACTCCCAAGTCCCTGCAGAAATCAACAAGCTCAAGTGCTACACCATTCAAATTATAAGCAATTCCATCATCAAGCTGCTCAGATTCAAGATGACCCCTGTATAAACACATGAAGACATTTGGCAATGTTCAGAGAGAGATTCCATGACAAGGAAATAGACTGCAAAGAAGACACACCCAAGCAAACTGCTTGTACTTTGCGTGGGAAGCTCAAATGAACTTTGAAATCATCAGCAAAAGGCTTCCACTTACAAGCCACCCTCATGAACAAGATGTATTGCTTGGTTGATTTGGTCAGGTCCTGCACCTTGGATGTTGTTGCTGTGAGCGAGACTTGGCTCACAGCTTCGGTTCCTTCGTCCTTCATTTCGTTGGAGGGTTTTGATGTTGTGAGGGGTGATACTGACGGCGCTGTTTGCAAGCATGGTGTTTGCTTGTTTGTGAGGAGGGGGGTTTGTTTTGTTGAATGCAACCTTGAGTGCCCTAATGTTGCTGCCATTCACTTACTGGATGTTGATGTCTGGGTGTTGGCTGTCTACCGTCCCCCATCTTATGATGAGGCTCGCAATTCTCG
>SDVV010023469.1:0-12753 GCA_016164225.1 Gammarus roeselii | reverse complement strand
TATATTTTTTCCACTTTACTTTCTACAAGCCTAGTGATTTCGATTCGTTTCACGTAAGGTTATGTTATGTTCCGTTAATAACTGTTGACTTCAAACGATTATGTATGCTTACTCGCACATATCAGTGTCGGTATTAGTTATTGAAGCGTTGGCAATAAATTTACACGTATTTTTGATCTATATGCTACATTTTATTTGGTTAGTAAATTTTATGTTCGGTGTTAATGTTAGAATTAGATTTTTTATGTTGCTGTTGTAATGATGGATTTCTTGCTCGATTTAAGAGGTGATCAGCTCATTTTCATGCTATGTTGTGTATTATCTAATGTAGGGTATTGGTCTAACAGTACTTAACTTCATTTTTTCTTCCCGTTTTCGTGTATTATAACGAACGTTTGCTACATCTTCTCTAATATTTGACTATAGATCGGTGCTGTAATGACCACAGTCGACAAAAATCAAGATTATAAATCACGCCCAAGGTACATAATTAGGGATCCATGTACGACAACATTGACAAGAAAACTCAATGAATACAAAGTGGTTGCCATGCACTGCCTGATACGTTAATACCTAACCTAACCAACCTCACCAATAATTATGTATTTTTATTCAAGTTTGATGGATATGTGCGGTATTTTATCATTATATTATACTATATCAATATCAAATCATTCCCCATGGTTCTATTTTACGTAGTATTTTAACTATCACATATCACGTTCACACTTTTTTACGCATTTACAGGATTGGTGCCGGCAACTGTGCCAGCACAATGCATATATACAGGGCCGATGGCGGCAAATGTGCCGGCACAATGCATATATACAGGGTCGATGACGGCACCTGGGCCGGCACATTTGTCGGCACCATGTAGACACATAGACACATTTGTACGCATATACAGGGTCGGTTAACATCTGTAGCATTTTACCTCGGATATGTGATTTTTCATCAGAACAAAGTCCCATACATTTGTTACAAGATATTTAATGTGGATCAGATTTATGTCATGTTAGGTCAAAAGGTCAAGTCATCCTAACCTAACCTAACCCATTCTAACCAAGATTGATGTATTATTGATCGATTGTTTTCGTGCTTACATGAGTTTTTCTTTGATTTGCGCTTTATACTTATCAAATCTATCCACTTGACTCTCCATTTGATCTATTCTTTGCGATTTTGATACACTCATCCATTTTCATATGTAAATTACACCGTTTATTTGATTGTTATAGGTATTTTCATATGATTAATGATTTTTGATATGACACAATTCTACAATACTTTTACATGTTATTCACACCCATCCAAACCTAACCTAACCTAACCGCTTGTATGGTATTCAGTCATTGATATACACATATGAAGCCCTTCACACGACTCTAAATATCACTCGAACACACATGATATTTATTGCGTTTCACTCTCGACACATATTAGTTAGCAGAGAGGCCCAATTTTCAAACTTAGATGGATTGAATGTTACAAATAATACACGTTTGTGTCCAGTTTCACACAAACGAACACTTCATCTCACACTAAGGTGTGTGTGTGTGTACCTATATGTTATACACACCCAGCCTAACTTAACCTATCTTAAGCAAGACTTATGTATGTATAGTTTTGGTTAATTAGTGAGTTACCAGTTGGCAAAACCAGTTCAGTTGACAAGTTGAAGTAGCTTCTGTGAGCTGTAATTATTCAAGTGTAAACAGCGCTTGCAATTTCAAGGCACTTTCGATATGTTTCCAATTAAAATATGAATTTAATTATTCAGAAAATAAGCGCCCGGGGGCGTAGTCTCTGGCGTAGCTCTGTGCATAAATTTCTGGCTCTAAAAAAAATGAAATAAATTTAATAAAAATGAATACATAATATGAAATAGGGTTGAGTATTATGGACGCGCACCTATACCAGACAAGGACAAGGACATGACATACAATCTTTGGTATCGTGTAATTATAAATTCCCAACTTGAAGGAGAGAAGACTTACGAGGTAATATAGAAGGGGGAAAAAAGGGAGGTAGGAAAGCCGGCAAGAAAATCAAGGACGCTGTTGCTTCACAGCTGGTAATCTTGTCACTGGTGAGGCTTGACTGACAGTGATGGGAGCAAGGTCCACGAATTTGGTCTCAGAGGCGTGCCAGCAGGGGGCTGGCGTACAAACAAAGGGAGTTGATTCACTGTTGTTCTGCTCCAATCCGCAGCATAAAATGAAGGCTGCACAAAAATTATTGCCTAAACCAAATATGCCACAGGAGAGACAATTACACATCGTTCTGCCTGTCTCATACAGGCAAACGGAATGGGTGCATCGAGTAAATAACCATTTGAATAGAAATAGTATACCCTTATGGGTGTAGCTACCAGGAATAAAATGAGAGGCTTAAGCTCCACAATTCTAAGGGAATACATTTAGAACATAATTTGACAGTTATGTTTATTACTAAGAATTATAAATGCATAATTCTCTCTTACTTGAATGTACGAGGCTGTTTGTAGTTGTATGATTTATGAATCGATTTGGAAATATAGATTATTTACATTATATATTTATACATAGGCACGAGCCTAGGTGGGGGGTTAAATTCAAACATAAAGATTCCTACACCATGTGAACAGGATACCAATTTGAATATCCTACTATAGCTAATCAAGGATAATGTATCAGTGATATAAATACATTGTAAACAATTGAAATGGGGGATGAGGAACTCCCTATAGCTAGCTGCAACAGAACATTTTATTTGTGTAAGGTTGAAATCCTGCATCCAGGTGGATACAGGGAATATCCTACTGTAGAAATCTATAATGTGATTATCAGTCTGCTCTAGATTTGGAAACCTAGTATGAGATACTGGAGTCAATTGAAGAACATGAGCTTAAGGGGTCCTAGTTTCATCACTGAGATAGGCACATAGTGAAATACTCTGATATTCTTACCTGTCTTCTGTGGAACTCTTTGGGGTTCCAAGGTATAGCCCTCGTTATAAATAATTCTACAGAGTTGGTGACTAATTTGCCATGTGGATTGGCCAGTAATACCTAGCTGAGTATTATAATTATGGTTTCATTCAGTTAGTAATTGGCCTGTAAAACGTGATAAAGGGAACAGTGGAAATTACTAATTTCTCAGTCGAGTCTTTACCACTAATATAAAATATACACTTCACAATGTCTTCACTAGCTAATTATATTCACACTACATGAAAACACTTGCCTCAGAGTAACTAGCTTTGGCATGTTGCAGCAGATCGTGCTCCACAAACGAATAACAATGTTTTAATTAAATGAAACCATCTAAACGCATTGAGAGACTCATGAGCTTGCCTCGGATGTTCCAGGAATTGAGTCTCTAGAAATGTAAACAGACGGATGGATGGTCTTGCCGACATACGTCTGAAGAAAAATATCTGAATCTTGTTCTGTTGATGATATATGTTTTATGGCGTTTTAGTGCCTTAGTGTCTGCGCATTTATTCGTGTATTAACTGAATAAATATTATTGTACTTCTATCATGTGTAAGATCATCATATATGTACTAGCTGAACAGAAATGCTGTAGCTACATACAGAGATATACAAACAATGAGATCAGAAGAGGCGATTGCTTGGTAGCAATAGGTGCTTGTGATGCACGTATAATGTATTTAGTGTTATTAGGATAATGTAGGGCCAATTGGGGACATCTACATCACTCCCCTTTCAGATTGCAGCCGTGGATGCAGTATTGTGTTCTCCCCTTCTTGGCTGGCGTCCATGAGCGTAGCGTTAGCTATATGTGGAGGCGGTCTGGTGCTCTTACTGCTTTGCCAGACCTGGTGGTTTTAGTGGACAACCTGACTTGAGGTCGTGGATTTATTTGTACTTGCCGTCCTGTGCGTGTTTACGGTGGTAAATTTGCTGGGTGACTGGTAGTCCGGGTTCGTTGCGTGTACCGATCCTCCGGACATGCTGCGCCTGGTGGAGGAACTTACTCTGGGCCTGGTGTGGCTGACGGAATGTTTCCGATTTGTATCGTGAAAGGTAAGTGTCTTTCGGGGAAAACGTGGTCTATGCCATGGGCTACTTTGAAACGAGCGACGCTGACATTGTCGGTTTAGCCTCGTCGCTTGATGGTGTAGTGTGTCGGTGTTCGTTGAGCTACCTCAAATGGTCCTGTATAGGGTGCTTCGAGCGGGCGCCGTACTCTGTCGATGCGGACAAAGGCGTGCGTCGCTGTTATGAGTTTGGGGTCGAGAAACCCCTCTGCTGGTTGAATTGATCGGGACTGTGCCGGACCAACTTCGTTCAGGAAGCTTTGGAGTCTCTGGTTGTACTCGGTGATGTCGGTCAGTGCAGGATTGCGGTTTCTGACCAACAGGCTGCATGGAAGACGCAAGTTCACTCCGAACATGAGTTCTGCTGATGTGTAGGCGATGTCTTCTTTTACTGCGGACCGCATGCTTAGGAGGATGAGTGGAAGTTTTTCCACCCAGTGGTGAGGATCATCCTGCGTTTTCAATGCATCCTTGACTCGGCGGTAGTCGTTCGATCAGGCCATTGGCTATATCAAGCTATACCCCATCCTTCCTCAACGGTATCACAACGTTGAATATGTATTTGTACATGTCTATGTTCATGCGTATGTACGTGTGCAAAGTTAAAAAAAAAATCAAAAATGTAAAATTCAAAATTTCAATAAAATTTCAAAATTTTCGAGGCCCGGGCCTTACTTTAGTAGCCAATTTAACACTTCAATAGACCGTCTTGACTCTATTATCCCTCGAACACTATGTACACGTACATAAGCATGAACATACACATGTACAAATACATAGTCAACGAACTGATACTGTTGAGGAAGGATGTAGTATAGCTTGATACAGCGTTTTTTTTTCAATTATAGTGGAGGAATGGGGGGTGTACACTAAATTTGCAGAAAACAAATGAAGATGAATTGACAAGTAATTTATGGCATCATCTCAAACCAAATCATGGGCCATTTTATAAAACTAAAGAAGTTGAACATGAAAATAATAGGTGTAAATCGTTAGAGGGTGTAGTGCCAGGTGATGTTGAAGAAAAATTAAAAAAATCTAGTGTTATACCATGTATCCGTTTTTGTGAAACTGGTGACAAATATGAATTACTTATAACATTCAATAATCTAGGTTTGAATTGTTGATCTTTGCCAAATAATATGGTAGAGAGGGACCACGAAGTAAAAAAGAACTAGGTGTAAGTGATATAAAGAACCGGATGGAGAGCTTCATTGGTATAAAGTATAAATCAATGACGAAATAACTTACAAAAGCTTGGTAAAGATAGGCTAGGCTAGGATGGGTCGACTTCGACTAACAAGAGAAAGTGATGTAAAAAAATTGTTTCAGTTCAAAAATGATATGAATTACTTATAACATTCAAACAATCCACATTTAAAATAGGGATCGTTGCTCAACCAAAATTGGAAGTGTATAAAAAACTGGAAATGTTAGATCAAAATGTAGAGCCATGTGGAGATGTTTGATGTATATAAATAATAAAAACAATGACTGAATATCATACGTAAGCACGAAAAAATCTCGATCGATGCCGCATAATTCTTGGTTAGGTTGATCAGTGGGAGCTATAACAATAGTATCATCTTATATCACCATCGAGCCAACCGACCAGAAAATTTGGAATAATAAATAATACATTATATCTATAACAAATACCGAGTTCAAAAGCAATACATGGGAGGTCGTGAGCAACGCTCATACATATGTCCCACGAAAAAAAAAAAAATTACCAATACCATTCAAGGAAATGATGCAACATACCTATAAAAATGGCTGAAATTTGCTCAACCAAAGATAAAAAAATGTATTCAAACTGCTAATGATAGCTCAAAATGTAGAGCCAAGTGGAGAGATTTGATATGAATAAAGCATAAATCACTGAAAGAAATATCTTACATATGTATGAAGAGTTGAATATAAGTACATAATTCTTGGTTAAGATGGGTTAGGTTAGGTTGGGTGTGCCTAACATATAGGTACACACACACACCCTAGTGTGAGATGAAGTGCTCGTTTGGGTGAGACTGGATAAAAATATGTATTATTTGTAACATTCAATCCAACTAAGTTTGAAAATGGGGCCACTCTGCTAACTAATATGGGTCGAGAGTGACAACGAAATAAATATCATGTATATTAGAGTGTTATTAAAAGTCGTGTGGAGGGCTTCATATGTGTATATCAATGATTGAATACCATACATAAGGTTAGCTTAGGTTAGGGTTTAGGATGGGTGGGAATAACATGTAAAAGTGTTGTAGAATTGTGTCAAATCAAAAATCAAGAACCATATCATAATACCAATAACAATCAAACAAACGATTTAATTCACATCTGAAAATGAATGAGTGTATCAAAACTGCAAAGGATAGATCAAATGTAGAGTCAAGTGGATAGATTTGATATGTATAAAACACAAATTAAAGAAAGACTAATGTAAGCACGAAAAAACTCGATCATGTTACATCAATCTTGATTAGAATAGGTTAGGTTAGGTTAGGATGACCAGATCTTCTGACCTACCATTATGTAAAACTGATCCACATTAAATATTTTGTAACAAAAGCAAGGAACTTTTTTCTAATGGAAAATCTCAGATTAGAGGTAAAATGCTACAGATGTTAACCGACCCTGTATATGCGTACAAATGTGTGTGTTTCTACATGGTGCCGGCACAATGCCGGCACAGGTGCCGCCATCGACCATATATGCATTGTGCCGGCACGGTGCATGCACAGTGTCGGCACAGGTGCCGCCATCGACCCTGTATATATGCATTGTGCCTGCACAGTGTCCGGCACCGGCCCTTGTAAATGAGTACAAAAGTATGTATGTGTGTACATGGTGTGTGATATTGAAAAAATACGTAAAATAGAACCATATCGAGGGATTTGATTTGATATCTCATAAAATATGATTAAATACCGTACATATCCATCAAAATTGAATAAAAATACATAATTATTGTTGAGGTTGGTTAGGTTAGGCATTAACGTATTTGGCAGTGGATGGCAACCAATTTGCATTTATTGAGTTTTCATGTAAATATTGTCGTACATTGATCCTTAATTATTTACCTTGGGCGTGATTTATAATCTAGATTTTTTTACTGTGATCATTACATCGCACGTATTTAGAATAATGTTAGAGTAGATGTAGAGAACGTTTGTTCTAAAACACAAAAACTGAAATAAAAAATCAAGTTAAGTAAGCTTAGACAATACCCTTTATTAGATAACACACAATATAACATGATAATAAGCTGCTCATCTCTTAAATTGAGCAAGAAATCCATCATTACAACAACAAAAAAAAATTATAACATCAACACCAAACATAAAACTTACTAACCAAATAAAATGTAGCATATAGAGCAAAAATACTTGTAAATTTATTGCCAACGCTTCAATAACTAATACCGACACTGATATATGCGAGTAAGCATACATAATCGTTTGAAGTTTACAGTTATTAACGAAACATAACATAACATTACGTGAAACTAATCGAAAATACTCGGCTTGTAACAAGTGAAGGGGAAAAAATATAAACATATATATATATACATATATATATATTAAAAATATAGAGCCAAGTGGAGGAGTTAGATATATATAAATGCCTAACATAAGTATGAAAACAGGAAACATATATGAAATTTTTGGTTATATTAGGTTAGGTTAGGTCAGGATGGGTTAGGTTTACGATCCCCTAGATCACAAACCTACAGGGAAAAAATGCTACAGGTGTTGACCGAATTCGTGAATGCTTACAAATATATGTGTATGTGTCTAGAAAGTGCCGGTAGCGACCCAGTAAATACATACAAAGTACCAACTTCGACCGTGAATATGCCTACATGGCGCCGCAACGGTGGCAGCAAACTTGGAACATAACCCAAATCCAATGTTGAGAGGTAAAAGATCTAACAATATCTCGTACCACTACATCCAATTAAGTGCATTATATACGAAACATTACAATAAATTAGGCAAATGTGTACCTAATACAGTTATATTCCTATGATAACCGTTCAAAATCGTATGACAACAACTATAAAAAAATAGCCAAATAAGATTCTCTACTCTGCCCTAACCGACATTGTTAACTATGATAAACGCCTTATCCTACTACACCCCAGATGAAACAAACTACACCAATATCACTCGTGATCTGGTTCAAAACTACGATCGTTTACAAACATATAAGCGACACCGAAAATATCTGACGGTAAAACAAGAACTGAGTTCATGCATAACAAAGACTAATACTACGAAACCCATTTAAATCTGAAACAAATTCCTAGACCTAACTAATGCAATGCTTCTAGAAAGACAAAATTAAGGCCCACTGTGTCATAACAACAAACTCTACAATGATTTATTAGGTAACATCTCAGCAATCTTCCCCTGATACATAACAAATTTTAAAGGCAACAGCCAGTAATGGTACAATACCTTAGACATACCTTCATCTGTTAAGTACATCTTCTCTGAACAGCAAAGTCACATCCTGGACATAACCACGAATCCATACACAGGTACAGTTGTCGAGAATGCCCCTGACATGAGTCACAAAGAGTGTGGCTATAAAATCTGGGCTTCTGTTCACTGCCGACCCAAGTAAATCACTACAACGACCAGCAGCTTGCCGCATAACCTCTCTAACAAACCCATGGAACTCGAGACCAACATCCACATAAACTTACAAAATCACGTTGAACTTGGACGAACTCCAAATGACCTCCAAAGAGTATAAGCCGCTGTTATACCAGGACCAATCTATTCAGTAAATCGTCTTCGAAACCTTAAACACTACACTTGCTAGGGTTTAATGACGAAAATTCCAAAAAGATGCAGGACGGATTTCAACCTCCTAAACGTATGTACCAACGATTACAGTTGAAAAATCACACAACAGTTATAAAATAACTACTTAATTCTCTACTCTACCCTAATAAACATTACAAATTTTAATATACGAGGGTATCCATTGTAGAAAAACGGTCTACTTAAACAAATGCACATATACGAAACGAGCTTCTGCCTAGGGGACTCCTCTAACTCCTCCTAAACATTGAAGAATGTTCCTACACTATATATACAATACACTAACAACAAGATCAAGCTTGTAACAACTCTAATCATCTATAATCATAACATCCACGTCAATCTTCGTAACAAGATGTAAATATATATATAAAACGCTAAAAAGAGACACCATCTAACTAAATTGCACATGAAATAATGTTCTACATTGTAGATTTAAACTAAATATATCATAATATTCCAATATTGTATACAATATCCAAAACCTTGCATTGAAGATGCAAACTCTACAGAGAACATACAAACCTGAATGAAATATGCTAGGACAATTGCGTTATAATAAAATAACACGATAATTTCTTTGCCATACCCAAAACCGTGAATAACGAGAAAAAAAACTAGCATGTAACCTACCAAACAACTAACGTGAATGAGCTAGCAAGACATGCGAGCAGCATACACTGAAACCCACAGTATACGATGTGGAATACTTCTACGCGACTACGCTATAGTATATACAAATCTGATGGAACTAAAGTAACCACGGCCTAATCGTAACAGAACGTCAAATATATGAAAAGAAAAGGGATGCAATAACCGACCAATTAAGCTTGAAATAAGGTGCTCGATGGAAGATGCAAACCTGAAATATCCTAAAATTGTTATAACTGTATGAATAAACAATCAAAATCCCAAAGCAATACAAATTCAACATATATCAACCTATCATTACTAAGTAAACATACCACAACATGAAAACTTACGATAAATCCATATCATTCAGCTACCCTCGCTGAGGGGGGCAACCAACCGATACTCGCTATACAAAAATTGAGATAAGACTACTCGAACAGTCTACAACCGCTTGCTAACGGTCCGTTTGGAACATGCGGATACATTGTGTCACCGAGATATCAGGTTCAAAACTGAACAGTGCGTTATGGGGTAGACAGAATCTCGTAGCAAAGCTGCTGCATCAATCAAAATACAAACATCAACCCGTCAACTGCTTAACTAATATACCAGACCGTTCCTATACATATTATATACATACGAAATAATTAGACGTAAAACACAAAATGTTGCTCAAATCCAATAATCGGGCTGGAACCAAGCAGGGTCGAGCGCACGGTAAGGCTACAAATCGAGTTATATAACATATCTACCATACTATTCCTATAAAGAATATATACAATATAATGATAAACGAACAAAAACTTGCAAAATATGACAATCCAAGCATTAAGAACCTACCAACTAGCCCACCGAATGAGTCCATTATACCCCCACCCGAGAAAAAGCAGACATATAGTAAACATAAAAATATATCGAATTATATTCCAAACATAAACATATAATGTTACATACACTCAAAACATAGAAATAATGGCAAATCAGCCATGGAAAATACTGATACGACAAAGAACAGCTAAGAACAGCCTCACATGACGAAAATTCCAGAGGCGTACTGAACTTATTGCCTAGGAGCCTCCATACATCCCCCCCCCACCACTCCCCAAAATATGATATAACAATATTCCTACCAACAATTAATGAGTATAAATGAAGATTAGTAAATGGTCAAGCAGGCCCAATACATAAATCTAAAGGAAAATATATATATATGTAAAATACTATGAATTATAAAAAAGATAACCCTTCAAACCAAGAAAGAATCCAAAATTCACACAGTAGGGAACCGAATGAGTCAATTATACCCTAACTATAATGAAGTGCCTAAGCGAGGCTGAACGTAGACATGTATCATTACCTTGCCAGGCCGTAAGCACGCGTTGCGCGATTTCGAGATAACATCTTAGCCTGACAGTGAAGATAATGATCGAGCGATGAAAGCATCAGCAAGTTGAAATCCTATCGCAACGGTACCTACATCATTAAATAATATTCTAAATACGTTAATGTTCGAGCAATAAATAGCAATTGTAATAACAACGGTGCATACAACACTAAATAGTACCCTATACTATTCAATTTTATTTCATGCATACAGCCAACCTACAATGTACCAGGTCAACATTCCTTGCGGATATACCAAAGCGATATCCTCAAGCGTAATTGATACAATACTACTTACCATTACTGCACCTATTTATAAATCCTATCACAACGCTATAAGTGTTACTAAATAAAACCTTAAATAAGTTATCGGTCGAGCAAAGACTAGCAATAAATACCCAATACCCTGCGACACTAAATATTACGATATACAAATAAATAAATATAGACATATCCTATTACAATTGAATTATATACTACACGTAGTCATAAACAATCAACAAAAATCACCATTCACCAACAATCACCACCGCTCACACCTGAGTCCCTCACCTGGGCGACCCCCAAATAGGGTGTGCAAAAAATGCCGTAGACTTTTTGGGGCTGAGAATGACTACGTTTTAAAAACGAAGTCATACTGAATACTTGCATAACAGCGAACGATAACAGCTCCAAGCGATACTTCTCCAAACTATACTGCTCCAAACTATACTGCTCCAAACTATACTGCTTCAAACGATACTGCTTCAAACAATACTGCTCCAAACGATACTACTCCAAACGATACTGCTACAAACTATACTGCTCCAAACGATTCTGCTCCAAGCGATACTGCTCCAAACTATACTGCTCCAAACGATACTGGTCCATACGATAATTTCTGCTCATCGATGAAAATGAGGGTCTGTAAAAATTGAAATGAACTTCTTCCTGATAACGGGAACTACTATTATTTCTGTCTGGTTGTCATGCTGATCACGGAAACAATCATTATTTCAGTCTGACTTTCATGCTGATCATGGAAACTATCATTATTACTGTCTGATTGTCATGCTGATAATGAAAACAAACATTTCTTTTGTCTGACTGTTACGTTGATCACGGACCTATCATTATTACTGTCTGAGTGTTATGCTGATTACGGACGATTTATTGATTTCTGAACGAAATTCACACTTGTAAAATTACTGTTTCTTGAAGTTTCCATTCGTTCCCTTGTTCAACCTACTCAATCCTTCTATAATGATCGTCAAAAGAAATTACCTGGTCGTGTTTTGCTACTTCATTTAATTATGTTTCGTTGTGTTCGGCTTCATCTCATACTCACTATGTCAGTTTCTCCTACGCACTACATTATTGAGCCCTACTCTGAGCAGGTGTTCAGCACCATCTCTTACTCCCTACTTCAGTCCCTCCTACGCACCACGTTATTGAGTCCTACTCTGAGCTGGAGTTCATCACCATCTTTTACTCACAACGTCAGTCCCTCCTATAGACCACATTATTGAGCCCAACTCTGAGCAGGAGTTCATCACCATCTCTTACTCACTACGTCAGTTCCTCCTATACACCACATTATTGAGCCCTACTCTGAGCAGGTGTTCGGCACCAACTCTGACTCACTACGTCAGTGCCTCCTACACACCACATTATTGAGCACTACTCTGAGCAGGTGTTCAGCATCAACTCATACTCACTACTTCAGTCCCTCCTACACACCTCGTTATTGAGTCCTACTCTGAGCAGGTGTTCATCACCATCTTTTACTCCCTACTTCAGTCCCTCCTATAGACCTCGTTATTGAGTCCTACTCTGAGCAGGAGTTCATCACCATCTCTTACTCACTACGTCAGTCCCTCCT
>SDVV010023468.1:0-12753 GCA_016164225.1 Gammarus roeselii | reverse complement strand
TGAACTAGCTTGTTCCCATACATTCTACTTAGTGATACATGAACTAGCTTGCTCCCATGCATTCTACTTAGTGATACATGAACTAGCTTGTTCCCATAAATTCTACTTGGTGATACATGAACTAGCTTGTTCCCATGCATTCTACTTAGTGATGCATGAACTAGCTTGTTCCCATACATTCTACTTAGTGATACATGAATTGGCTTGTTCCCATACATTCTAATTGGTGATACAGGAACTAGCTTGTTCCCATACATTCTACTTAGTGATACATGAACTAGCTTGTTCCCATGCATTCTACTTAGTGATACATGAACTAGCTTGTCTCATACATTCTACTTAGTGACACATGAACTAGCTTGTTCCCATACATTCTACTTAGTGATACATGAAATAGCTTGTTCCCATACATTCTACTTAGTGATACATGAAATAGCTTGTTCCCTTACATTCTACTTAGTGATACATTTCTGAATAAATGTTAATGCTTGCTTATGTGGCTTGTGTGCGGCTTGGAAACCATGCTCTAGCTTGCTCCCTTACATTCTACTTAGTGATACATTTCTGAATAAATGTTAATGCTCGCTCATGTGGCTTGTGTGCAGTTTGGAAACCATGCTCTAGCTTGTTCCCGTACATTCTTTTTAGTGATACATTTTCTGTACAAATATCAATGATTATTCACCTTAGAAAAATTATTTGACATTCATGTGGTACCATTTTTTTTTCATCGTGTTTTTTGTTCAACAAAATTGCCTGTAATTTGTATTATTTAATATCCTGTAGATATTAGTACAGAAATTTAGGAACATTGCTACAGAAACTTTGGATACACAGTGAACAACATCTTGATGATCATTTGATATTTTATTTCAAGGAGGTAATAAACCCTTAACTAATAGAACATCTTGATAACATCACAGTGTTTTTTCGCTTTATCTTCAGTGAAAACTTTTTCCCGTTCCTGCCAATATTTCAGCTGACACTATTATCGTTTGTTGAGCATCAGCGTTTGGGATGGGCTTGTTTATTGCTTATCCTCGGGGAAAATAGATTTGTGAAGCAGCGTAGTCATTTAGGTCGCATATCTCATGTCGAATTCATTGAATAGAAAAGAATGTGAGCATTATATAAATTTTGATGACTGATCTAATCTCTTCTATTCGTGAATACTCTGAAATTGTTTTCCACCGTATGCATATCAGTTTCTGGCATCGCAATATTCTTAAAGAAACACCGAGGAAACATGGAATCAGATTACTGCTATAATCACGATTAACGTGAATAGTTATAAGCTGTTGACTTGAGGATTATAGTAGAGGTTTGAACATGAAGTGTTGCATCAACAGGATATTCATGGTTAATTATCTTCAGTCTGAGACCAGGCTGCGCGATGTCTCCCTGACTGTTCAATCTCTACGTAGATGGAGTGGTCGGGGATTTGAACGCGAGTGTGCTGGGTCGTGGCTTGGAACTGTTGGGAGCGAATGGGCAGAATTGGTTGAGCAGTTGCTGTTTGCGGATGATACGGCCCCTGGTGGAAGATTCAGAGGAGAAGCTATGAAGGTTAGTGTCTGAGTTTGAGAGAGTGTGGGAGAAGAGGAAGCTACGAGTGAACGTGAGTAAAAGTGAAGTAATGAGAGGCTCGAGGACTGTTGACGCGAGCCGAACTTGTGTCCTAAATGGAGAAGTATTGGAAGAAGTTCAGTGTCTTATGTATCTGGGCTCCTATGTGGAGACGACTGAACTTGTGGAAACTGAGGTGAAGTCGCAAGTGAAGAAAGGGTGTTAAGTGCTGGGTGCACTGACGAGTGTAATGAGCTGCAGGACGTTGGGGATGGAAGCAAAGAGAGGGTTGTGCGAGGGTGTCATTATCCCAACTGTGCTATACGAAGGTGAGACTTGGGAAGTGATAGCAGAGGATAGAAGAAGTTGAATGTTTTCGAGATGAAATGTTTAAGGAGCATAACTAGAGTGTCGCTGGGAGACAGGTTCCCACACCAACGACGTGGTTCGAATCAGAACGGGGATGGTGAAGAAGTTGGAGGGCAGAGGGGATTTGCGTGTTCTAAGATGGTTCGGGCCCATGGTGAGAATGGATGAAGGGAGATTGGTAAAAAATGTGATGAAGGCGAACGAGTGGCCGCAGGCCTAGAGGTAGACCGAAGTTTGGGTTGATGGATGGTGTGAACGGACGTTAGAGAGGAGAGACTTGAATGTGGAGGTTGCGAGAGAGCGTACTATGAATGGGCGTGAGTGGATGTTCTTTCCTGCCCTTGGCGTCTCGTTGAGAAACGGAATTGCCGTGGGTGGGGGGCAGCGATCATCATGACGCGGCGGGGGTAAACCAGTCACGCAGTCGGGCCCTGCTGCTGACACGGACCTCAGACCATACTCATGACCCAGAGTGTGTGTTGTGGGGTTTCCGACAGACCCTGTGAGCATGTGAGGGCGTGTGGTGCGCCATGTCATCGGCCACCCCCATCCTGGGGGATTCGGCCTAGTGTCTGTATCTGTAATTATAAACCGTCAACTTGAGGATAAAATAAGAACTTTAAACATGAAGTGTAGCATGAGCAGAATATTCATGGTTGTGGCCTTCCAGTAAGGTAATCGTAAAGATTATGCAAGAATCCAATCAAAAGCTTCAGTGATGAATACAAATCGATGCAGGTCCCAAGGGAAACATCTACCGAAAGCTGAGAATAATCACAAACAAACAAATTTCAACCGACTCTTTACTTATTTAATTTGTGCAGTGATTGTTAAAGGAAATTATTACAAGACATATGTGTGTTCTAGTAGCCGGGACCCACACTAATAAACTCGCGGAAAAAAATTACTATTGCAAGTGTTCAATCTTTACAAAAAACGTCTACAATATACTTATGACGCTGCTTTAATGCATTTTTCCAGTGTTTATTTCTCAACAGTATTGGTAAATTACTTCGTAAAAAAAATTAAGATCAATGGCATGTGCAATGATCTTCATTTAAAATTCATGTGAAATATATCGATAGTGATTTTTCATTTGCCTCGTATAACATATAAACGCAATGCATTCAAACACTGCGTCTATAATTTATGCTGTTACAGAACAACAACGGGATTCCTGCACAATTTGATTCGTTCATACGGAAATGTTAGCTTTACAGAATTGGTTGGTTTGCCTTTAATTTAAAAAAAAAAATCATTTGGCCTAATTCCAGTGCCCTGTTTTGAAGCTGTGCAAAGCATTGTCCTGACACAATGCTGTCACTCGCAACAAAGGAGGCTTCAATAGCACTACATTCAATTATATAATGGTGATGCAGGTAGTAATCAAGTGAGTTTCCACATGAACAACTGTATAAACATTCATTGAACGTCAATCGATTTTTTATACACAAGCAACATTATTTGAATGAGAATTTCTTCAACTTTTATGTTCCTTACTGAAGCAACTTTCTCTGACGTCGTTCAATGTCGCATTGGACATTCTTTCCTGGAGCAACTTTCTCTGACGTCGTTCGATGTCGCATTGGACATTCTTCCCTGGAGCAACTTTCTCTGACGTCGTTCAATGTCGCATTGCACATTCTTTCCCGAAACAGCTTTCTCTGACGTCGTTCAATGTCGCATTGGACATTCTTCCCTGGAGCAACTTTCTCTAACGTCGTTCAATGTCGCATTGGATATTCTTTCCGGAAGCAACTTTCTCTGACGTCGTTCAGTGTCGCATTGAACATTCTTTCCTGAATTAACTTTCTCTGACATCGTTCAATGTCGCATAGGACATTATTTCCTGAAGCAACTTTCTCTGACGTCGTTTAATGTCGCATTGGACATTCTTTCCCGAAACAACTTTCTCTGACGTCGTTCAGTGTCGCATTGAACATTCTTTCACGAAACAAATTTCTCTGATGTCGTTCAATGTCGCACTGGACATTCTTTCCTGAAGCAACTTTCTCTGACGCCGTTCAATGTTGCATTGGACATTCTTTCCGGAAGCAACTTTCCTTGACGTCATTCAATGTCGCATTGGACATTCTTTCCTGAAGCAACTTTCTCCGACGTCGTTTAATGTCGCATTGCACATTCTTTCCCGAAACAACTTTCTCTGACGTCGTTCAATGTCGCATCGGACATTCTGTCTCGACTTCTGCATTGGCCGTTGCTGTTCAAAGCAGACATTTGACTTTAAACAAAGCTTATGAAGGCAGCTTTGATTCTATTGATACACTTCTTCTGTTTGAATTCCGTTAACAGTTATTGACGGTTCCATAACAACTGCTTTGTTATTAGGTTACACGTCAGCAATGGTCGCTGTGGGCAGTCTGCATGGCAAGGAAAGCTCGGCATGTGAAGGTAATCTTGACGCGTCATTTATTGTAGGTTATTCCTGCCGCAGGGTGATCAATATTATGACATTTCTTATCTCTTCAGTGACTGAGTAACTTATCGCAAATGAGTACGAGCTGACTTCACACAGTCTGGACCCTTTAGTTGACTTCACTCAGTCTGGACCCCTTCTTACTGGAAGTAAAGCCTTTCTCGTGGTCGTGATGTTGTGGACATTAACGCGGTAAAAGAGCGTGTACCAGCTACCAGTGAAAATGTAAACGCTCGTACCATCTGGAAAGATGGTGCACCTAAAACTCACCTATTATATTCAGTATGCGATTCGTTGTTACGTCCCGTCGTGTTTTGTCTTACAATTATATTAGTTATTCAAACATCTGATAAAGCGCCTAAGTAAATAACTTTTCGTGCAAACATCGCTTCATATTATATGTTTATCAGTCCTTACAGTAGTTCGTTGATTTATCACACAAAGTGGAAATTTGTCATAGGTGCATAGACATCCACTGGGAAATAGCAAGCGTGAAGTTTACTTATCTCCATAATCAACTAATAATTTGACTTAGTCAAGTTATTTTATCAGTTGAAGTACGATGAAGTGAAATAGTTCAAATTTTTGCCTGTGGTATTGCGCAATTTTCTCAGAGATGCGAGGGTGTTTGATGTTGGTTTGTAAAAGAGATATTGCGTTACAAAATCCGAAGTGACCAATATTCAATTCGATAATAACTTGTATGTACTTTGAACCCAGTCACTGTGATTGGAAGGAGGCCAGGTCGGAGTAAGAGTTTCATCTCTGCCCTTTCCAGGTTGTTATTGT
Source organism: Gammarus roeselii (assembly GCA_016164225.1). Taxonomy (NCBI): domain Eukaryota; kingdom Metazoa; phylum Arthropoda; class Malacostraca; order Amphipoda; family Gammaridae; genus Gammarus; species Gammarus roeselii. The sequence continues at coordinate 7,592 of SDVV010023468.1, read as the reverse complement.
CATGCGACAGAATGGAGTACGATCGTATTACTAGCCAATCCAGCCAGGCAATCGTGGTGTCCCGTGACTTGTACTTGAGACCAGCGCACAGGCTGACATTCTGAGATTCAATGTTACACAATACGTTTGTTTTAACTGGAGACGATAAATGTTGGATTAGGAAATATGACTTTTCAGAGTTTTCATCACGAGCTTGTGAAAACTGTTGTCTGGTTGGCTTGCTTGACACATTGTTAGCGACTCAGAATTACGTAAGGTAAGTACAGCAAATACGATTTGCATGCATGATCAAAAACCTTGCATTTGAGACAAGAACCAACGCTGAAATATATTGCAGTGGACATCCAAATGGAGAGATGGTATTTGTACGGAATAGCCGTACCTTGGATACGGCAGGGGAAAAGAAAAAAATTGGAACCAACGTGCATTGATCACAAAGGTACAGTAGCAGGGATCACATGGGTACAGTTGCAGGGATCACTTAGGTACAGTTGCAGGGATCACTTAGGTACGAAGAGGAAGAGAGGCAAATCAGTGTAGTCTTTGACTATACACTGATTTGCCTCACTTTAATCCAGGTTCGCTCTCGAACGAGGAGGGTTATTTTGCCAGCATTTCTTGCAGGGTTGAAACAGTTGAAACAATTTATTACAACAAGATTGTACAGTTTACCTGTTATTTCATTTTACAGTTATGATATTTCAGGGTACAAAATTGGAAGCCCTATTTAAGCTATTTAGAGCTTCTGGGGCAACCCAATTCTTACAGACATTTTGTCGATTGTATTTGTCCTAAAATACGTAGAAATAGATGTATCTTAAATTATTAAGCCTAGACACCAAATGGAAACAAACGCACGGACAGTTAAATACCTGACACCATTTGACGAGAGTCCTATTAATATTGAAAGAATTAAAATTAAAAATATACTGCAAAGTTGTTGAGCTAGTAATTCATCTGCTTTTAACAAGGATATAAATTCAATTGCGATTGAGAGACGTTGATAAAACACAAAGCGCTAATAAATCATTGTTGGACTAATAAGATATTAAGTATAACACTTTCAGTCTCGACTTAAAGATTGATAGGGAATCATTCTGACGGTAAACAGGAGTTAGCGAGTTCCAAATTTTAACACAATTGTAATGGAAACTGGATTTGGTTTTGGATCTATTATAACGGGGTATTACAAGGTTATTCGCGTTTCTTGTGTAATGATTGTGCACATTCGAAAATTTCCTAATCGAATTGAATATTTCTTGATCATAGTTTCTGTAAAAAGTTTTTAACGCGTATAGGGCAATTTGGAAGTTATAATGGTCTTCCAGTTGCAGGATTTTCACGGCTTTAAAATACTGATTAGTATGGTAATTGAATAGGAGGCTATTTATAGCTCTAATAGCTTTCATTTGCAGTATAAATATTTTATCCGTTTTATTTTTTTCTGTTCCATACCAGGCTTTGATTCCGCAAATTAAAAAGGGCTGGAACAACGTAAAATAAAGGGTTTTAAGGACAGATTGGGAGAGGAATGTTTAATTTATAAAGAATGCCTATAGATTTTGACAATTTAGATGATATGTTGTCGATGTGATTTTTGAACGTCAGATGTTTGTCAAAATATACCCTAAGGAATTTAGTGCGGTCTATCTCATGAATTCTATCGTTTCCAATTTATATGATTGATAAATTAAATTTACGCTTACATGAGAATAATATGCAGCTATTTTTTTTTTTGCCAATAATTCCAATTCGGTTTGCAATTTGTCACTTGTTAACATGCTCGAGTTCCTTGTTATTTGAGACAGTTAATTCGCTTATGGTGTTTGAAGGGATGCAAGTCGATAAGATACTATCATCATCAAACAGTGCATACATGAAAAAAGACGATGCGTTAACTATGTCGTTTATACAAATTAGGAATAGCAGGGGCCCTAAAATAGAACCTTGAGGAACACCATGACTAATACTGAGCATAGTGGATTGGATTCCATTGGCAGTTACGTATTGCTTGCGGTTGGACAGATATGGATTCAACCAATCACTAGTTATTCCTCGTATTCCTCAAGACCTTAGTTTGGATACTAAGATTGAATGATCAACACAGTCAAAGTCCTTACGAAAGTCGAGAAATAGAGAGAATACAATGTAGTTTGAGTCTATGTTATTATATGAGTACTGCAAATGATTTAATATAGCTTGAGTGGTATTTTTATTGGCCCTGAGTCCATACTGGTTTTCATGAAGAATACTGTTGACATTCAGGTAACGGAATCATTGATTGTCAACTATTTTTTCAAATATTTAGAAAAAGAATGGAAGAACTGAGATGGGTTGATAATTTCCTGCATCAGTCTTATCATCACCTTTGTAAATGGGTGTCACTCAAGCAATTTATAATGAGTTAGGAAATTTTCCTTGAATTAAGGACTTATCGACAATCGAAGCTAGGATTGGGAATAATATATTTGCTAATTTTTTTATGATACTGATTGGACAACTATTGATATTTTCAGGTTTATTTTTTGAGATAAGATAATTTAGGTACTGTCATGAGCAGTAACCGGGAAAAAATATAAAGCACTAACAAAATTGCTATTCGATAGATATTTGGAACTAGTAGTATCGGCAATATTTTTCCCGACCTTCACAAAGTATTCATTGAGTATATTAGCTTTATCTTGATCTTCTAAGTATTCGTTGTTGTCAATGATTTTTTTTTAAAGTCTGGGTACATTTGTTGTTATGTGGTCTAAGTATGTTATTGATCACAATCCACGTTCGTTTGAGATCTTTTTTGCATTCAAAAAAATTATCTTCACTGCAAGTTCGTTTAGAAGATCGAATCAAGGATGTAACACGGTTTCTAAATTGGGTGTAAGTAACTCTTGGAATGAGTTTGAGTTTATTTTGTACAGCTTTCTGAGCAATCAATGGTCAGTGATCCCAGGACAACTAATGGGAGACTAGTAACAAGACAAGTACCAAATATCTATGTGTCATGTTTTGTTAAATTTGTATATACATCGTACCCATAGTCTTGTTTCATGTAAAATTCAAAATCTTTCTGCCGCATTTCTGTAATGTTCAATTTTATATTTAAATCAGGTGATATTTTTTGAAGCTCTTCACTAGGCAACATCAGAAGACACGCTGCATAACAATGTTCTCTAATATTGCACAATTTCCGTGTGAGATTGTACAATCGAGTGCAAAAGTCACGAATTATTCAAATTCGCGTAGTCCTTTTCTGAACATGTGATTTAATTTTCCGTCGTAGGTATAAATATCCATGGTGCAAAAAACGCTATGGGCTAAAAAACTCTGAACGGGCTATTAGTTGCAATTACAGTTTGACAAATAGTACGCAAAGGCGCTCCATTATACGAACGTGAAGTTCCCGAATGTGACCATAGGTGTCCAAATAACTTCCCCCTTTTATCCCTTATTGCCATTGATGGCTCTCCGGTGGAGGTGAGCCCCTTAATCGACTGGGCCTCTGTAAGTGAGGCTCATACATTACAGGGAAACTTATTACCTCAGTATTAATAAATATTATGCAGCTCAAGGAAATCTGCACCTATCGAACATTGGGGTTTTCTGAACTGCATTAATAAAGACAAAGAGGAAAAAAGTATGAATTGTTGATCAACTCAGCAATTAATGACCGAATCTGTAAATTTTAAACAGACTCCTCCGATTTGACTTCCTTTAATCCAGGCTCGCTTTCGAACCGGGGGGTTATTGGCCAACCTCTCATGCAGGGTGGAATGAATTTGTTTTGTACAGCTGTCACAGAAATCAATGGTTAGACGACAAATCATTGAAACAAATAAAACAACGTTATGATGTTCCAGACGACTAGTCTGGAAAATCATACTGAAGAAAAACAGTCGAGCAAACACGTCTGTCTTTTTCTGAACTCGTTTCCCTTCCACTCACGTGATTTCGTCAACAATGGTTGTCATTCGCTCTCTCATCTACTCCTGGTAAGCACTCCCTCTTCGTGCTTTACCTAACTGATGCCAAGGAAATAAAGTCATTCGCTCTCTCGTCTACTCCTGGTAAGCACTCCCTCTTCGTGCTTTACCTAACTGATGCCAAGGAAATAAAGTCATTCGCTCTCTCATCTACTCCTGGTAAGCACTCCCTCTTCGTGCTTTACCTAACTGATGCCAAGGAGATAAAGTCATTCGCTCTCTCATCTACTCCTGGTAAGCACTACCTCTTCGTGCTTTACCTAACTAATGACAAGGAGATAAAGTCATTCGCTCTCTCATCTACTCCTGGTAAGCACTTCCTCTTCGTGCTTTACCTAACTGATGCCAAGGAAATAAAGTAGCATTCAGTAATAATCGGTCCAGGTTTCATGTCACTTGTATAATTGTGCAGTAGTCCGTTTTATTTAATACGTCATACAGCCGCTTGAAGCCCTAATGTAGTGCCTTTTCCTTTGTTTTCATTGCGTTCGAGTCGAGTGTCTTATTCTGACTCGCTATTATTTATTCTCTAAGCTCTCTTTATTGTCCGTAATTGGTCATGAATTTCAGACATCCCTCAAAGCTCAAACTCCCAGGATTTTAATTACTCTCTTGCATTTACAGGAGGCCTGACAATGTTCAAATTAATTAATTAATCTTTAACGAACACATAACATAAATACAAACGAATCCTTCAAGGTAGACTGTGCCGCACGTTCGTATACCATCAGGATACCATCCTTTGGCCCTAGTCTCCGTGACATTACTCGTCCACCTTCAACCTTTACCTGACTAAGATTTTGTATTATTAATTGATGATACTATTTTAGGCCTCGCCTTTCAGAAGTGCATTGTTGGCAATTTATAGCAGACGCGCCCCTGCCATTTTTTGTCGCTTCTAAGAAGTCTTCGCTGTCATACAGCAGTTTACTTTGATATCAGGCGACAGTTCGGTTTATGGTCTGGTAAAAAACACCAATTAGTTCCCTGTTCTGGGGATTTCTTACGTTCGGTTCTGAGAATTAGAGTAAAATGAGACATGTCATTTGTCCGGTTCATATTGTGTTTACTTCAGACCATGTAAGGTATAGATGCTTGCAGCAGCAGTTCGTAACAAGTGTTTACTTCAGACCGTGTAACGTATAGATGCTTTGCAGCACCAGTTTGTAACAAGCCGTTCCTGGCTTGCACCGTCAATCGGTTATTGAAATCTCGGAGAGAAAATGAGAAGTGCCTTCTTCATAGATAGTTTTGTCATATGGGCAATGTTTCGACCTGACCCACGTATTCAAAAGGCTTGTCGAATTCTTGTGTTCCAGCCGACGAAGATTTGAAAAAGCCAGTTGGTAAATGTGATGAAGACTGCGCAATTACATTCTTGCATCACATCGAAATTCTGTCGAGTAACTCATTTCCTTGTCGAGCAAACTAGTCAGATGAATCATTATACACTTCTTTCAGTTTGTTGTGCTAAGTATTAAGAAACAATGAGGATGCAAATTGCCCATTGTACAAAAATATTGATGCATAAAGCACTTTCCATTTCCTTTCCTAGACTCAAACGCGTCGCCAAGCCAGGATCAGACTGGCGACTGTGGCAGCAACAAGCCAATGCTGTTGCCGCAGCAGGATCACAATGCACTGATCATGTGTACCAAGTCTTTGTAAGCGTGAGCTGTTCTAAAGACAACAATTGCTACTTAAATGTACATAAAATTTAATTATAAATAATAGTAGTAAATACACTTACATTTTTATCCCACCAATAAATGAATATTGTTGTCGGACACTCTTTTCTTCATTGTTCATTGTGTAAATAGCAAAGAAAGCAATACATTGAACTATTGATTATATGAAAATAATAACAATATATTGTTGACACTGACCGTTAATAACCAAGTTTAGTTAGGTGATATAATACATGAGTAATCATGACAATATATCATTGACACTGACCGTTAATCAAACTGAAAGTAGAAAATGTCCGATAAGGAATTTATTTATCAAATGTAGGGCACACGAATTATTCATTTTGAAACTTACTACAGAGTTGACACAGTAGTTAACACATGCACAGGATACGGCCATTTCAATGAGCTGTTAAGATTAAAATAGTTTCAAACTGTTTGAAACATAAACAATTAAGATGAGCTAATACTTCAACAGGTTCCATGAAACAGGAAAAGAAACACTGGATAGGAAATCACACCCGTGAAGAACAAAAATTTGGCATGGTAAATTGTATAAAGAGAGTTAATTAATGTTGAAGAGATTAAGCACGTACTAGTTCAAACGGTATAATTTCCAATCATTTTTTACTTTGCCTGTCCAAATAAAATTAATTGGAGCTCCTCTTCCTAATAACTACTAGTTGTGCTTTGCAATATTAAAGTATATCGCCAGATATTAAACCCAGTAAATTATCCCTGGGCAAACGCGTTTCTCCCGTAATCAGGCGATGCAGCGTCACTCTGAATGACCGACCTGCATCACCACTCTCAATGACCGACCTGCATCACCACTCTCAATGACCGACTTGCATCACCACTCCCAATGACCGACCTGCATCACCACTCTCAATGACCGACCTGCATCACCACTCTCAATGACCAATCTGCATCACCACTCTCAATAACCGACCTGCATCACCACTCTCAATGACCGACCTGCATCACCACTCTCAATGACCGACCTGCATCAACACTCTCAATGACCGACTTGCACCACCACTCTCAATGACCGACCTGCATCACCACTCTCAATTACCGACCTACATCACCACTCTCTATGACCGACCTGCATCACCACTCTCAATGACCGACCTGCATCACCACTCTCAATGACCGACCTGCATCACCACTCTCAATGACCGACCTGCATCACCACTCTCAATGACCAATCTGCATTACCACTCTCAATGACCGACCTGCATCACCACTCTCAATGACCGACCTGCATCACCACTCTCAATGACCGACCTGCATCAACACTCTCAATGACCAACCTGCATCACCACTCTCAATGACCAACCTGCATCACCACTCTCAATTACCGACCTGCATCACCACTCTCAATTACCGACCTACATCACAACTCTCTATCATCGACCTGCATCACCACTCTCAATGACCGAGCTGCATTACCACTCTCAATGACCGACCTGCATCACCACTCTCAATGACCGACCTGCATCACCACCCTCAATGACCGACCTGCATCACCACTCTCAATGACCGACCTGCATCACCACTCACAATGACCGACCTGCATCACCACTCTCAATGACCGACCTGCATCACCACTTTCAGTGACCGACCTGCATCACCACCCTCAATGACCGACCTGCATCACCACTCTCAATGACCGACCTGCATCACCACTCTCAATTACCGACCTGCATCACCGCTCTAAATGACCGACCTGCATCAACACTCTCAATGACCGACCTGCATCAACACTCTCAATGACCGACCTGCATCACCACTCTCAATGACCGACCTGCATCACCACTCTCAATGACCGACCTGCATCACCACTCTCAATAACCGACTAGCATCACCACTCTCAATGACCGACCTGCATCACCACTCTCAATGACCGACCTGCATCACC
>SDVV010023467.1:0-12753 GCA_016164225.1 Gammarus roeselii | reverse complement strand
CATTATGTGTACGGAGGGGTGAAAGCTATTTTTTGCGTATAAAAAGGCAGAGCTAGGATAAAATTCAACATTTTGCAATATGTGAAATCTGGTTTAGCGTATCCAACTTCAACTAAATCAAATCAAAACATGGGTTGCTGTATTTGTGGGAATGTTGTAATGCGCACGTTCATCACTTGGATGCCATAAGACATACTGCCACAGTATCTGTTAGTCATTATCCTTTGACCGTGAAGGAGTTGTTGCTACTCCTCTGCTGCTGGAGTAGTGGTGGACCAGCTTCAGCTGGCAGGGTTGCGGGAGGTTGAACCATCCCCCCTAGAGGAGCGACAAGCAGGACAGGCCATACACGGCTTTATTCGTACAGACAATTAAGGGCCATTTTGCTCTAGCTTGCTCATAACACAGCGTGTCCAAGCAACAGTACTGATAACTCAAGCTTCTTCTTGTCACGTACTTTAGATGCACTTTTAAGATCTACTACGAAACGTCAAGACGCGTTTCGCTGCTTGTGTTTATGTTATTGTTGAAATTGTCCGTATAACCTCAGTTTTGCTTCTCGAGAAGTTTTGAAAACACAATTTTTCTAAATGGCGATGCACACACAATATTCGACGAATGTGTTATTTGTATCAACAAATTTGTCTTCCTCATTGGACATATCATTTGAAATTGATTGCACAACAGTCGTATTAAAATAATTTGAGTATTTCATTCGATCTAAAATGATTTCAAGTTCTTCAATAAGAACAAACAATGAAACTTGTGAGCATTACTAGTCGTATATTCGCTTACACAATGGCAAGGATTCATCCATTCGAGTCAAATGCGCGACACATAAGGCCTATAATATTTCATGACCTTCGAGTCAAATAAGCGACACATAAGGCCTATAATATTTCATGACCTTCGAGTCAAATAAGCGACACATAAGGCCTATAATATTTCATGACCTTCGAGTCAAATGAGCGACACATAAGGCCTATAATATTTCATGACCTTCGAGTCAAATGAGCGACACATAAGGCCTATAATATTTTATGACCTTCGAGTCAAATGAGCGACACATAAGGCCTATAATATTTCATGTCCTTCGAGTCAAATGAGCGACACATAAGGCCTATAATATTTCATGACCTTAGAGCGAATGTAAGACATTTCCAACCGATCGAAAAAAATCGATTGTATTGGTTGGTTGATTGAGACCTTTTCTCCTGATGGTGCCGTTTATCTGCGTAGCACCCATGTTTAATTACGGAATTTGTCAAGTGAGCGATTGATCAATCGTACATTAACAGAAAGCTTCTAGAAAAAAAACGACATTCCCGTACCAACATCAAACGTTCTCGGCTAGAAAGACTGATCCCACAGAAGACATTTAAATAATCAACATGTTTATGTAAATCACATTTATTTTCAACTCCATTTAATTATATTGACCTTATTTAAATTTTGCAAACATTTGTAATACATATTATGTATTAATAAGACGATGTGTTTTGCACAGACAAATCCTACTCATGTGCTTCTCCCCTGTATATTTCAGTGTTCGTTGTGTACACGGACACAAAGGAGTTCATCGTACGTCCAGGCTCTGTAAGGTTTTGTATGTCCAAGAAAATAGTTGTGGTGGCAGTAGCGTCGCATTTCCCGAATGGGGCCCGGGCGTAGCATGTACGGCCAGGCACACCAGGCTCGCAAAAAAAGGAAGCATCTTCTCTAAAGTCACCTGATCGAATGCCGGACGGTAGGCTTTCACTTCAGCAACAGGCGTGGAAACAAATTGAAGATATATTATCAAGGATCAGCTACAGTGTTTACAGTCGACTGAAAGGAAATACGGCGTTCGAACAAACAATAAACGGAGCAGGTGATTAGTTGCTACTGGCTGACCGACCTGTGCTAAACTTGAACAGTCATGCTGGACCGAGCGAAGGCAACTGACACTGCGAACCTTGCAAAGTTGCCGCGACTGCAGCGCCCCTTAGCGAGCGCTGCCGACTCCCCGCAAGCGCGGGAAAACATTCCAAGAAATGCACGGCTGTTGCGCTCGTTTCTGGGTTTGTTCGCCACACTTCGTGGAGTGGCAGGCAACGGTCCGAGTTTCTTCGTCACGTTTTTATTAGCTGTACTTTAGTCTTTTTCTCTCGTGTGACGTGAAAAAATGTGCATCCAAATGAAATTGTTCACGGGTTTATGTCGCCTTGGCAGCAACAGCTTAATGAAGTGTGCACACAGCACGAGCCCTTCGTGCGGTTAGTGTCGCCCTAGTTTGGTTTGCAATGTTTGCCTAGTCCATGCACGTGTATTGCTCGCCATATTACATCGTCAGTGGAATCGAAAAAGATTATGTTGAACAATCACGAAGGCGTGCATGGATATCTGCCCTCGAGTATAAATAGCTCGTTTCCTCAACTTAGAAATGATGCAGGGAAATTGAGTTTGTCGTAGGATTGTTTCTGTATCTACTCTGACCAGCGGCCGTGTGGCGTATATGCTCTACACGTGTACGAATAACACCGCGACGGCTGGAATGTGAATGGTTTGGCCATAAAAGCAGCTGGCGGGGTTAGATGAAATGAATCTGTCCGGGCTCTCCTTTGAAGTGGCTCACAGGTTGATGGAAGCTGCACGAGGCGATAAATGAAGATAACTAAGAAGTGGGGTAATTGATTTTAGAGATGCAAATGCCATCATAAGTTAACAAATACTAAAATCTTTGCGGAACCAATTACTTCTCAAGTTCAATTTTTGTTATTAATTGATTATAATGAGTGGAAAGATGGAACATATGCAGTGCACCAGTCCCCTAAAATATTTGTTAGCAAGCGGTCAGCCTGTTAATCTGCTTACAAACAGAACTGAGCTGTTCAAACGGTAACAAATCCAAGCCCCCGCACTCCATCACGAGCATCTGTGTCACGAACAGCTCGGGCCTGCTAACTAAGCGGTGTACGATCGCTGCTACAAAGTGGGGAATGTGTTGCAAGAAAAACTGCTTCCATTATCTGAGCATAATGAAAGAAGTGATAACCGTAATTCCGAGAGAGTGTAAATGGAATTTAGAGTACTTATGAGACTAATCTTGACATCTACGCTGCGACCCGTAATCCAGCAATCCCAGTGCGCGTATAGCAGTTCCCATCAGGGTACCTTTGGTTGAAAGCCAATCTTCATCGCCGACTAGTGAGCAGAGTTTGGCAATAGTATTTCGACGCACAGTCTCATTGTCCTTGCAACTGTGTTCTGGAGACGGTTGCAACGCACCACGCACTGTAACGGACCCCTGGCAGAGGCGATGTTGACTGCAGTTACGTCTCTCCACTGAGGTAATTTGGCAAGCAGGAAGTAGACGCATTATTCTAAACAATTGTTGAGGGGAAATAACTTCAGGCTGTTTCTGTAAAAGTCATCGGGAATGATGATGATCAAGCAGTGTTTTAGAATGTGAGGAAGCAGTCAGGAAAAGAAGCAATTGAGGCTAAGAATAGTCCTGAGGAGGCAGTAATTGGGGAATTATAATAAAGTCTGGAAAAGTGCTTCCTCTTGAAGGCATTCTTTTGTTATCATTGGCTTGAGCCGAGGTCCGCTTAATGCAGAAGTGCTCAGATAAACAGCACTCGGTTTCTCTCTCTCTGCCGCAGTTTTTTAGGTTACACTAGAGCGAGGAGGACTGAGGGAAGACGCCCATTGCAATGCTATAATCATCTATTAAATTAACAGTTTTATGACTATTTACTTGAATAATTGGTGTTTTATTTTCATCTGTCGATTTGCGACTATTTTATCGTTTGGCTAACATAAATTTGATTAATTTTTTAGTCATACTAATCGAGTACAGATGTCGTGTTTTCTTTTTTATGTTTCATCTATGTTGAATCATTAGCAATGGATGCCACCTTATCGTTGTTTGATACTGTGGCTGATTCATTTTGAGGAAACAAAGCAAAGTGTACAACACTGCAATCTTTGGTCACGAACACCGAGCACCACACACGGCCAGCTGCCGGTGCTCGCCAGACTGGCAAAGGGCAAAGTTACTTTCACAAGATAACAGACATATGAACCGAGAAGGACTGGCATTGCCAGAGTGTTCATCCGTGCTCTTCGAACGTCGGAAGTCGTTTATAGGCGATCAGAGGCGGCCAAGATCACGTGTTCTGTCTCCACCCTTCCTTCTCGGTCGGTGTTGTCGCCGCTCTCTTTTAACAAAGGCACTTCAGAGGCTAAAAAAGGTATCCGGTCTGGCACACGAAAATCAACCATGAATTTTTTGCCGCTCGCCGCTTCAGGAGGTCGAAGGCATAGGAACACACTGCAGTTAAAGTTGTGTATTTTTCTAAGTGTTTGAGAAATGGCAACTGGAAGGTAGTAAACAAGCAACGATTTGAAGCTGTCTCAATTACCATCGATGGAACGCTCTCGCATTGTACTTCGTTACTTCCGACGCAGCACCAAGGCAAATATTTCCGAAGCTCCGTCTGATTATTCAAGGTGAATAGCCACTGGGCGATGCAAATGCATGGTTGTATTATTTATTGTGCATTGCTTCTTTGATGCAGAACGAACCGGAGTCTGATCGATGGTGGCGTTGATTTGTCCACTATCCCACAAGCTCTTTATTTAGAGGACAATGGGAGGGGTTTTGTTCTCCTTACCAATTGTTTATGATTGGTAGCCGATCGCATTTTGACAAGTTATGAAGATCATCAATTTCAAGGCCAAACAGGCAATCTCCCTAAGCTAGCTGTTCATTTATTCTGAAACATCCGCGGTCGCAGTCAAAATGATCAGATTGTCGTTTGAAAGATGGTTCGGTAGGCAGGTTATCGGAGGTTTCGACACGATCTGCTGCAAATAAGTATATTTTCCCAGAGAATTTTTAAAATGTAAACGCAGGCAAGGCCGATGAACTAACTCGCCACCTCTCGAACGTAGTCGCCATTAATAATTTGCTCAACATCTCGGCATGGTAAAATAAATTATATTGTTAGTATGTTCTAGTTTTGCTCTAATACATTGTTCAGTTTAATGTATGAACGAATGCATTGGTCGGTATTGGCAACAGGTTTTGGGAATATTATGTCTTCCTCTACTGAGCCTTATTTAAGAGCATCTCAATAACAGAGATTAAAATTCTTTCGGTCGTTGAATAGCAAGGATTAATTTGCGACGGCCAGATAGATAAAATTATTCGCAAAATTCCATGAAGTGCGTATAACTGACATTCACGGCTGAGAGGCCTATAAAAGACGAACTCTTCCAATATTTCATTCCGACTATGAGGAAATGGTGCAAGGTTTCATCCGATAACTCATAGAAAGACGAATAGAGCATTCCAATAACATATAATGTTTCGTTTAAAGTCCCTTGTTTTAAAATCCAAAATATGTGCTCAATATTCAACGGCCGTGTTCTGTGTGTTATAAATACCGGAGTGAGGTTCCTATCTCAAGATCGACATGAAAGTGTGTGTTTAGTGCGCCTTATCGTACATCGGACGGTTGTGTCCGTCCCTCGTGATGGTACGATGAGAGCAATCACCGGTTTGTTCATAATTTCAACGTTGAGACAAACTTACAGTAATAATAACAAATTTTTTAAAAGGACAAAGGAAAGAAGTAATACCTCCAGAATTTATCTCTCCCAATAGCTAATACAGAGAAATTATAAAATCATAGAACCGATCCGTTAACTGCTATCACAATTTCAACTCATGGTGTTAATGGAAGCTCGTGAACGCGCTACCGTTAGCTACAGAATTCTCCCAGCAGAGCGCCACCTCCAACAAGCGGCAGTGGGCAGCAACTCACTCTTTTTAAACCTGTTCAGCCGGCCGCCAGATGACCTTGCTCTTATTGCACCTGGCATGAAACAGCTCTGGGTGGCTGCTGCTATTGGATGCTCCGGTTATTCTTAGCACTAGCAACAACAACATAGGTTCCCAGTGATTAAACCTGTATTGTGTTGTATTGAATAGAACATTTCATGGTTCTAGCTGTAGCCTTGATCACTGCACTACCCTGATGATGCGCAGCGTGAATCTTACCTAAGTGGCTAAGAACATCAATCAGATTAAGAATGTCCGTAATGGTGGTGTACGCATAACGTAGTTGCAATCGTCGTTAGGGGTTTGCCTGCTCAGTCCCGTACGTGGCAGCCTGATGTGGTTTAACGGTTGCTGTTCATGGGAGACAACTAAGAGGAGCAAGGCAGGCACGATTTGCCTTCAGAAAGATGAAGAGCGTCGTTATGTCGGTGTAGTCAGTCTAGTAGACAGCATCGTTATTAGTGAAGGTGTACATGCAGCGGGGCGACATTCAAAGGAAGGTCTAAAAGTATGGTAACTTGAGAACGTCCCGTGCACACGTTTAAGTGCCTGCATGGATGTTTAGGAAACGTTTGGCTTTTTTGACGGGACGAAACGCTCGATTGAGAAATTAACAAGTAAGCCAATCTGTGTTTGATGAATATGGAAAAGTAAAAAGAATCTGGTGTTCTCTTACATCTTACGCTACCAAATCCTCTCATGGTTTTTAGGAGTGTTTGTCAACGGGTTTTCATGATCCATGAAGACGTTGCAATAGGCGCTGTTGCAACGCCTGTGGTTAGTTATTCAAGTGGCGATGACCCAAACACTCCCGAGATTGTATCGTGGGTGTTCAAAACCGGACCACGACATGCCGGTTAATATTGTAAGCGATGAATCACCACTCAAAATCAACCTCCAAGGCACAAGGGCATTTCTGGAGATCGTTGGAGTAGCTTCCTGTGTCGGCAAACCAGAGCTCTTCGAACCAACTCTTCTACACGCGACTTCAGATGTCGGAGATTCTTTGGATAAGTCATGTTTATTGGGTTAAAATGCAACCGCGGCCGTGATATCAAGCCGTGGTATCGAGGCTCGAACCTTAAACTGTCGGAATTCATTAATATAAGAGACTGGATGTGTCGGGAAAATCATCGTTCCAAGCTCGCAAAATACGATTGATATCTAAATATCGAACGAATTCGTCCTTGGGAGTGTATTTATTTCGAGACGGTCTCGTTGAAAGGCGTGATCTGGAAGTGAGGTCTGGTGATCATGCGTTGTTTGCAAGTCTGTGTTAGCAAGTGTATACTCCTATCGCTATTGGACGTGTGTAAATAAGTTTCTGACCAAATCGTAATATCTTTCAAATGAAATTATCATGAAAGCTTAGGTTTCTGGAATATTCTGAATAAAGGTTCTTCTCTAATGTAGTTTGGTTGAATAATTGAAATGGGTACATATTTTTTTCCAAACTCTCTTTAAACATTTTACGGACGTATTGATATGCGATGTCTCCAGAGGTTAGCTGATAACCAGCTATAATATAATTACTACCGGGATAACTTCATTGACTTCGTTCTGTGTGCGCTAGGCACACAGGCTCCGATAGATCAAACTTTCTTCGAATGAGGCCCTGCAGCCACCCTGCCACTTGATTTGATCTTGCCAGTCTTTGCCACTTCTTGTAGCGGGCTACAGTGCGAGTCTGCTATCGTCTCTCTTTTCTTCCATCCTCCCGCACATCCTTTTGTCTGTCAATCCGCCTCTCTGTCAGTCTGTCTACTCGTCACCCGTCGTCGCTCTGTGTAAACTAGGACGCCCTGAGTCCCAGCGACCCTGCCTGAACATCGCCCCAACCGCTAATTTAACCCATCACGCCGCCGAGCAGAATCACCAACCGGCCTCCTTTAGGGATCCTACGACCTGTTGCAATAACCAATTAGAGGCAGCACGTGACTCGTCAGGATCCGTGACTCGTTTGAAGATTGGATGAACTCTCGTCTGAGGCAGGGCAGTGATGCTTTATTGAGACTTGTAATGCATATTGTGTGAAGAACACCTGCAGCCAAGAGGCAGTCATTGCTCGTGTGGTTTTGTCAGTGGAAGAAGAGTTCGTTTAAGAGGGTAATAGGTTTTGCCACTCGTTCGGCCACTTTTTCTTTAGCAAATTTTAAACGCACAATTGGAATTCTTTTAGATTTTCACCGACTCACCACCCGAAAAGTTGTTTTGTAAAAAAGTAGGTAACTATCACCTACTGTGGTAAGGGCGAAGAGCAGACTATATAAGTCGGTCTATGGAGGATCATGGAATGAGGGCAAAATCACAAAGATCTGGTGGACTTGATACAGATCACATGGTTCTTCCATCAGTCATTCTGCTTATGAGTTTTTCTAATACCTGATCAAAATGTGATGAGCATCAGGAAAAGACTGTGCATGTAAGCTTAGTGAAACTTTATACAGATTCTTCTGAAATTATTCTTGGTGAATGTTATGAAGATTTGCAGTCGTCAAGTTATTTAAGACCACAGAAGAAAGAAACACGATTGCAGTTTGCCTCGCTCTAGATGTTTCGTAGAAACAATCTTTCCCAAGAAGTTCCATATTGCTTCATTCCAAGGGATTTAAATGGACATTTCTTAACAATTGAAGAAAATTGTTTCAAGGTTGCTGTTATTCGCATTGGATAACGCAACATTTATGTTGATTGTATGAGGTCTTAACTTAAAGGAATACAGATCGAAAGAGTTCAGAAAATGGAAATTGAACAGGCAATCACAGCAACCGACTTCCTCATCTTTTAGACCTCCAGCAAAACTGATTGCAATTTAGTGTATACATATATAGTCAAATTTTATCGCGGTCATCTTTCTGGAACAGGCCTAGCCGGAAATGCTTCGAGATGACCTGGAGACCCAGTGTTGCCCTGGATCTGGTCGCTCCCCTGTTTCTGTGCTAGCAGGTTATGCTAATACACGGAGGTAGGCGCGGCCAAACTTGGGCGTAGATTTTTTTCCGCCAAACCCTAGTTATCAGTAAAAAAACTAGAAAAATGTCTAAAGTTCTTGGAATTCATATTCTCGGTCATTGTTGCTATGAGAGGGTTCGAGGTAATGGATAAATATTCGGGACTTCTCTGAACAAGCTTCTCCAAAAATTGCATTGAAATGTCCAAGCTTTCTCCCTGCGTCTGGTACGACGTAGAAACACAAAATATGATTATAAATATATGGACACATGTTTGAAAACTGTAATAAACCTAGATTTTTCAGTGCAAATGAATTACCTTGTAGGTTTGTTATGGGTCTTATTCCTATCATTCTATATGTTCCCCCCAGCGCAAATGCAATCTTTTCTCGCTATACGTAAAACAATAATTGTTTCTCTATTCATACTACCGAAGATTAAGGGATGTGATTGTGAACGAGGGACTCAACAGTCATCAAGTTCAGTCACCGTCGCCTCAAAAAGTGTGTCTACACCGAGAGTCATGTCGGTGCAGACACACACTCATCCTAAATAACGCCCTAATGTTGCCGGCTGTACTCATTCAAGTCGGTTTATTCATTTATGCAAATGTCTGAACCTCTGCGGGAAAAAGTTTAGCGCTTTCCAGCGCCTCGCCAAAGCTGCGTTTAGGCATTCGCCGATGCCCTTATCAAAAGCGGCCTAAATTACGTTGTTTGCAGCTCATCAAACCATCGTTCAGCCGTTGCTTGCATTCTCTTGAAAGCTGCGTTGCTGCCGTTGCGATCCTGTACCCACGATTGCACAAAATATCCTACATACCAAGACCATCTCTCAGCAAATGAGTCTTCCTACTTTTCTTGCATTTTTTGCAAGACGAGACACTAAGAAAACTTCGAAAGAATTTTTTCGAGGCGAGCCATTGTGAGTGGGAAATTAGTTTATCGGTTCATCAGATTGTTTACGAGTCCTGAGAAGTAGTTGAAGATCGATAACAGATGGTCTCAGTACAACGAACCACAAGTGATCAGTTTAGGAGGGAATTGATGAGAAAGGAACCCAATCAATGATGCCGAGAAATGGCGCTCGAGTGTGACTCATCTCCATTCAGATCACAGCGGTGCGGTGGCAGTATCCATTCAGATCACTGCGGTGCGGTGGCAGTATCCATTCAGATCACTGCGGTGCGGTGGCAGTATCCATTCAGATCACTGCGGTACGGTGGCAGTATCCATTCAGATCACTGCGGTGCGGTGGCAGTATCCATTCAGATCACTGAGGTGCGGTGGCAGTATCCATTCAGATCACTGCGGTGCGGTGGCAGTATCCATTCAGATCACTGAGGTACGGTGGCAGTATCCATTCAGATCACTGAGGTACGGTGGCAGTATCCATTCAGATCACTGAGGTACGGTGGCAGTATCCATTCAGATCACTGCGGTGCGGTGGCAGTATCCTTTCAGATCACTGCGGTGCGGTGGCAGTATCCATTCAGATCACTGCGGTACGGTGGCAGTATCCATTCAGATCACTGCGGTACGGTGGCAGTATTTCTGTTCTATGCTATATTTAATTACACATTTCTATCGCACGAGGTGGTTTCGTTGTCCTTTACGGTGGATTTTCCGATTTGAAGAGAACAGTAGCGATCACATTTGCATTTTCTTGATTTGTATTTTCGATTGTGAATACTCAAACATAATTTCCTAACAGCATTAATAAAATCTGATACTACTTATGAAGGAAATTACCAATTAAGGTGGTCGTGAATAAGTCCTAATTCAATATTTAGGTTTGTTTCTTGACAGTGACTAGTTAATTAAAATGTTGATAAACAAACCTGTAATTGTCGCGATTCTGTCTGTCTTAAAAATATTTATCAATTGAAATGACAAAGTTACTTGTGATCTCGTTTGTACAGCTTTAATTCGCTTATAGTTTTTTTTTGCTTCTTTGATGTTGTCAACACTTGCTCCCGTGCCTTGGGGTGTTGATCTGTCTGATGTGTTTTTGATCTCGTGCAATCTAATGTTAGTGACGGAATTGAACATAGCACTGCAGCGGCACGTATGTGTTCCCGCTTCATGTGCTTGTTCTAACGGGGGAACAGGACCATCAAAAAAGAAACGACAAGCTCTAACTTGATCTCATCCGTGGCCTCAAAAGTCGTTAAATGTCATCCTTTCCTCTCACAAGCTTCGAGAGCAAGCGAAACAGGGCAGTTTAGTGTTTCATCAACCTCCCCCGGTTACTGAATCGGTTACCTCGTAACGGAAAGTTGGCACCTCTCACCCTGACTACGGTTTAGTCCCGTAATGGAAGAGTTTGAAGGCACTATCAACTCAGGCCAAGACGGAGGATCTAAAATTAGACCCCGCAAATGAGTGAAATGTCCAATTGGAGCATCTGCTGGCGTTTCTTGCTGAACCACCTGTCAGAAGTGCCTTCTTTCCAGTAATTAATGTCAACCGGAGCGACGACTGGAACTATTTCTTGCCGTGGGAAAGACAAGCTTCAGAAGTTTCAACTTGATCCTCTTAAGTGAACTAAAACAGGACCAGACCTTTCATGGGATCGATAACTTCATTGCAATTCTGCTGATACATGAAAATCCTTTGCTCTTGGTTGAAGCTTTTAAAAATTGAAATTTTCTCCTCTATTGATGCAATACGGCAGCGATTATCACAGTCATTTAATGCATGATTATCCTTCACGCTTCTTTCCTATTTCATGTGTAATTTATGTCGTCGATTTACTCCTCTGTGATTGTACAATGTTTTAAACCCCTATTTCGATTTCCTAACCCCATGATCTCGAAATTTCCTGAGCTTATGTATTCGTGATCTTTTAACCCTATGTATTCATGATTTTCACACCCATCTATTTGGGTTTTCCTCACCCCATGTATTCGCGTTTTCCCAAACCCGTGTATTCGTAATTTTCCAGCTAAGCCTTGAACAAATGATTTCTACTTCAAAATAGACGCTGTCTGTAAGATCATTGATGATAATATTGTAAATAATAGTTTGTTCAATGGAATACGAACCGGTAGCCCAGTAGAGATGATCTGTGATGAACCTTTGTTTCACTTTCGCTATTCAAATACTGCATCTGATAATGAAGTGCTATATGTATGAGTTATATTTAACAATTTAAAACCCATTGCCAGACGATGGAAATAAATGTTTTACTATTAATAAAACGATCTGACGACATCATTGGACACATTTCACAGCACAATTTTTTCACCCTGATTTTCCCCAACAAGCCTTAACTCGCCACTTCCTCTCAGCGGTGGTGGCGGCGAGACATCTTTTTTGACAAGGCGGCGGAGGCTTTTTGCGTCAGTCCTCTTCTGGCCCGGGCGGCTGACGCGTCGGCCCGCGCCATTTGCCGCAAAAAAGACGCAGGTAGAGTGCTTGAGCTGACATGCATTTATGTCAGGCGGCTGCACCAGCCCATGCATGCCTCCTCAACGAGCCTACAGAAGAGCCCCATCACGACGAGAAACGGACGTTGCGAGGGGATTCTCGATGATAGACGATTACGCCAGTAGACGCGCTGCTAACATCTACATTGTAAACTGTTTACGTCCGTGGGCATATTCACTGACGCTGGCAGTGCACTTCTAAGCCGCGGAGGCGGGTGGGTGACTCTCATGTGGATTCATTTTGACGTAAGCAGATGATGGAGTGACCCGCATTGATGGTAATTGTAGGCGTACCAGAGGGACGACACGTAGACACGCTGTACTACAGGAAAGACACGTAGACACGCTGTACTACAGGAACGACACGTAGACACGCTGTACTACAGGGGCGACACGTAGACACGCTGTACTACAGGAACGACACGTAGACACGCTGTACTACAAGGGCGACACGTAGACACGCTGTACTACAGGGGCGACACGTAGACACGCTGTACTACAGGGGCGACACGTAGACACGCTGTACTACAGGAACGACACGT
>SDVV010023466.1:0-12754 GCA_016164225.1 Gammarus roeselii | reverse complement strand
TGCAACGACGCATACTCTTTGGTGCGAATAATTGGCTTGCAAGCAGGAGCGTGCAACGACGCATACTCTTTGGTGCGAATAATTGGCTTGCAAGCAGGAGCGTGCAACGACGCATACTCTTTGGTGCGAATAATTGGCTTGCAAGCAGGAGCGTGCAACGACGCATACTCTTTGGTGCGAATAATGGGCTTGCAAGCAGGAACGTGCAACAAAGTATTCCCGTTTGTTACGAATAATTAACTTGCAAGCAGGAACGTGCATCGACGCATAACCGTTTGTACGAATAATCCAATAATCATATGACTCCAATCTATCCATCGTACTATCCTGATCCAGTCAAACAGTGATGAACGGAAAAGAGGATCCACTTAGAGAGCTACGTATAAGGCTTTCATTCCTGTTCTCATCCGTAAAAGGTTCAATATATGTATTTAAAATTAAGTAATAAGGATGTTAAAAGATTAAAAAGGTCGGGCAAATGAGCGAAGGTGAGAAAACCCCAACCACATGGTCCTTTCGAACCGGATCAATGTTTTATAGACAAGGCAACTCTGGATTGCAAGTTGTTTAAATAGGACAGAAGTTGGCTCCTCAAGACAATTTGTAGTTCAGTTATTGCAAAAAGACGGCTATTGACCATCCGATTTGAATTTAAAGTCAAATTCAATTTGGATGAAGCCAGAAAGAAGTTGAATAGCATCACTGTTGAGTGGAAAATATTCAAATAGGACAAAAGTATGCCCTCAGAATATTTTGTGCTCTCCAGGATGATAAAACGAAGTTATTGATCACCCGATTTGAATTGAAAGAAATTATCTGGGAGAGGTTAAGAAGTTGTGATGTCTTCTTGGCATGCAAAATTGGCTTGAATAAAGCAAGAGTGTCCATAATTTCTGTGAATTTATGAATTTGAAGTGTGCAAGATTTCTTAAAGTAGCTGCATTGTTGTGAAATTAGGTTTTAGGACTGAAGTGGTCCTCAAATTTTGTAACTTTTACATTGTACCATTGTAGCAAAGAAGTGACTTTACAATTTAGCTGAAAGGGACAAAGTAGTCCTTGAGTTGAATAGCATTGTTTCAAGATAGCAAAAAAGTCACTTTACAATTTAACTGAAAAGGACAAGGTAGTCCTTGAGTTGAATTGCATTGTTTCAAGATAGCAAAGAAGTGACTTTACAATTTAATTGAAAACGACAAAGTAGTCCTTGAGTTGAATTGCGTTGTTTCAAGATAGCACAGGAGTGACTTTGCAAATTAACTGAAAAGGACAAAGTAGTCCATGAGTTAAATTGCATTGTTTCATGACTGAAAGGTTATATTTTTCCGATAAACAATTCTCAAAAACTGCGGCAGGAGTGATTGACAAATAACGTACGTTGTTATTGCCAGTCTATTCTTGCTTTTTTTTTTGAGAGAGAGTTTTTAACTCTGAAAATTAGTTACCAGGTATAAGATTGTGGACAAATAAATATTGTCTGTTCAAGATGACTAGAAGCGCAAAATTTCAGCGATTGGTGACATTGCGTACCCGCTCGCGAGGCAAAGTCACT
Organism: Gammarus roeselii; assembly: GCA_016164225.1. Taxonomy (NCBI): domain Eukaryota; kingdom Metazoa; phylum Arthropoda; class Malacostraca; order Amphipoda; family Gammaridae; genus Gammarus; species Gammarus roeselii. The sequence continues at coordinate 11,203 of SDVV010023466.1, read as the reverse complement.
AAGATAAAAAATAAAATTGAAGCATGTTGTGAACATGTCTCATTCAGTGAGGCAGAAAATCAAGTCAAGCTGACCTGCTATGTTACCACTGTCGGAACATGTTTAGAAGAAGCGCATGCACTGCATAGGCAGATGATTGAAGAAGTTAATAGGGATGATAACATTCCTCAAGAAGATAAATTCAAATTTAGGATGAAAATGATGATTCATTGGAACCCTTGACTATCACCTTAGCAAAGGTCAGAAGATTAAGAATGTAAGTGCAGCCAGCACCAAGTAGTGAAGATGCTGCATCAGTAAGCAATTCTTCCTTAAGAAGTGTGAGAGTCAAGCTACCTACTCTAGAGATGCTAGACTTTAGTGGGAACATACTCATGTTCACCTCATTCTGGCAAAGTTTCAGAACCGTCCATGAAAATGATGAATTGGAACCTTCTGAAACGTTTCAATACCTGCAAAGCAAGTTGAAGGGCACTGCAAAAAATACACTGGCTGGGTTTGCTCCAACAAATGAGTCTTACCCACTAGCAGTTGCAATGCTGAAGAAGCTGTATGGGAACGAAGATCGCATAAGGATGGCACATTTGGATGCACTTGATGATCTTCCAGCTCCTGCTGACTCAATTTCATCTCTGCAAGAGTACAAGCACAAGGTGGAAGTAAACCTTTGCCATCTGAAGACAGCAGGAGTAGACCTCAATAACTGCAGGCACTGTTCCTCAATAACAGCACACCGGATCTGGCGCAAACTACCATCAAGGATCAAAGAAGCCTGCAGTAGGGGTAGAGACCCAGATGCTGCATGGAGTTTGGCAGAATTCCGAGATGCACTCATGTCTGAGCTCACTAGACTTGAGAACTGTGAGACTGACTTCAAGCTGCAAGTAAACGGAGGCCGGAAGCCAAACTATCAAGGTAGTTCAAGAAGCAATTCCAATGGACACTATCCCAGACCACCTGATGGAAACAACCGAGGACCCCAGTCAGCTGTGGGATCCTTCCAAGTAGGAACATCAGAATGCACATTTTGTGCTGAAGATCATTCTCTCTATTGCTGTACAAGGTATGAAACAAATGAAGAGAGAAACCCTCGAGTATCAGAATTGAGATTGTGCTTCAAATGCCTGAAGTCTGGTCACCGTTCTGCTGAGTGCCCTGAGAAGGCACCATTCTGTAAAAACTGCAAGATCACCGGACATCACGGTGCACTCTGCTTCAAAATAAACAAAAGTCGGCGAAGTGATGACAAACTAGCATCAAACAATGCAAAGTCTACAGCTGCACCAGCTGCCAGTTCTGTGGGAAACGCTCCCACTAGTGTAGCTACAGTGAATGCACTGGCAGCTGGGCGTGGTAAGGCGACCGCCCTACCTACAGCTTTGGTTAGTTTGAAAACAAAGGATGGCATAAAACTTGTGAGAGCCCTGTTTGACCAAGGGGCTCAGCGATCCTTCATCAAAAAGGAAATCTTGAGGGATGATGACACCACATGTCAACACACCACCCTGACAATTGTCGGTTTCAACAGCAAGGGAACTGAAGAACTGTATGACATAAAGAATGTCACCATAGAAGTGTCAACACATGAGAACATCTCCCTGGAAATGATAGAAGTCGACACATTGGCTGAACGGCTTAACATGAGTGGAGTCAGTGAACTAGCCACTCGCCTCAAAGCCGAGGGAAGAAACTTGGCTGACAAGTTTGAAAATACACTCCACTACCCAGTTGATATGCTCATTGGAGCAGATCATTACTATGATTTTGTTTTTCCTGAAAAACAGGTTGAAGGAATAACAATAATATCTTCAAAGTTAGAAGACCTACTGTCAGGTCCCATAAATGAATTTCAAGGGAACACTCAAATCAATGTGATAACTGCACTTAAGGTAGCAGTGTCAGACAAAGAAGCAGAAAAGGATGTTGACCTATTGTGGCGTTTGGACACAATAGGGATATCACCGGAAGAAGCACACCCGGATGATAAGGCGGCTCTAGAGCAATTCAACAACAGCATCCGATTTTCAGATGGCAAGTATGTGGCCAGGTTGCCATGGAAGGCGGCTCATCCCACACTGCCAATCAACTATCGTTTAGCCCAAGGAAGGCTGGCGAGCAATCTAAAGCGTCTACGGAAGGAACCTGAACTGTTGAAGCACTATGACAGCGTTATGCAAGAGCAACAACAAAGAGGATTCATTGAAAGAATAAGTGACATGAAGCCACCAGATGCATGCCATTACCTACCTCACCATGCTGTGAAAAAGGAATCTCCAACAACGCCGTTGAGGGTGTTTTTTGATTGTTCAGCAAAACCACATAATGATGCAGTAAGTTTAAATGATTGTTTGTACCCAGGACCATCCATGGTCCCAGAGTTACCTCAGATGATGATGCGATTCAGACTGGGATCATTAGCTGCCTGTTCTGACATTGCAAAGGCATTCTTGATGGTAGGGTTGGATGAACAGGACAGAGACTTTGCAAGATTTGTATGGCCCAGAGATCCCATGGATCCTGACAGCCCCATTGACACCTATCGTTTCAAAGTCATCCTGTTTGGAGCCACTTGCTCACAATTTATCTTGAATGCAACAATTGACCAGCACTTAGAAAAGTATGGTGGACAAAAGGACATAACAGACAAGATCAAAAGAAATATCTATGTCGACAATTTATTAGTAACTGCTTCAACAAAGGCAGAACTACAAGAATTCTACACTTCATCCAAGAATATTTTGGGTGATGCCGGGCTCAACCTTCGTGAATGGGCTACCAATAACCCAGAACTCAAGGAACTGACGGAGAAAGAAGGCGAATCAGATGCCAGACCCATTGTTCCAGTTTTAGGACTCAGATGGGACACTATACAGGACACCTTGATGGTGGCTCCTAGAGAGCTGGAAACTGGTAAACCAACTAAGAGAATAATTATCCGAGGATTAGCTGCACAATTTGATCCTCTTGGCTTAATGACTCCCATCATCATCAAGGCCAAGTTCCTAATGAAGGAAATATGGCAGTCAAAGGTTGATTGGGATGAGTGTCTCCCTGAAGCTATTGCAATCAAATGGGAAAAATTGAAGGGAGAGTTCACCAAGATGGGTGGCATACATGTCAAACGCAACTCAGAGATAAGAAAATCAATGACCCTACACACCTTTGTTGATGCTTCCACAGTAGTATATGGAGCAGCTGTGTACGGAGTCAGTGAAGGAAAGGCCACATTATTGATGGCAAAAGGATGGATTGCACCCGAGAAGACACTTTCAGTTCCCAAACTGGAGCTGACAGCAGCTCTACTTGGAGCAAGGCTCACTAAATATGTATGTGAAGCCTATGAAAAGGAAGTAAACGTTGAGGCCATACACATGTGGTCAGACAGTCAAGTGGCACTAGGCTGGATACACTCAACAGGCTCATTAGAAGCTTACATGCAGAACAGGAAGACAGACATCAAGAATTTTTTCCCAACGCTAATTGCCATCATGTTCAGACAAGTCAAAACCCAGCTGACTTGATTACACGAGGAATCAACCCGAGGAAGCTCAAGTCGAGCCACCTGTGGTGGCACTGACCAAAAAATATAACGGAACTCCAGGAGTGGGAAAACTTTCCTGCACAGGTGCAAAGTGTGTTACTAAAAGGTGCAGAAGAGCTTCCACCGCCAGAGTCTTTCTTGCTATCAGTAGCCAAAAGATGTAGCACTTTTAAAAAATTATTAACCACCTTTGGGTGGGTAAAGAGGTTTATTGAGTGTCTGAAGTCGAATGTGAGAAACCAAGGTAAGAACAATAGAAGGTCAAAGAAACAAGGTAAAGAACAAAATTTGACACTCAATGAGATGGAATGGGCCGAAGATTGGGTAGTAAGAGAACTCCAAAAAGAGGAGTTTGCAGAGGAGATAAAATTCTTTCGTAAACCAAGTCCCAAGGGTATCACTCCATTAATGAAGCAGTTGAATTTAAGCATCAAGGCTGACAAGCTAGTTGTGGTGAGCAGGATCACAGAGGCCGAAATTGAGGACTCTGTGAAGTATCCAATCCTACTACCTACTAAACATAGGATCACAAAAATGATCATTGAAGAAGAACACAATGTCAAGCATCACATGGGAATAAACCACGTCGTGGCCAGCCTGCGTCAACGATGGTGGAACCCCAGGGTAAGACAAAAAACCAAGGAAGCAATAAGGAATTGCATGCAGTGCAGAAGAGAACGGGGGACACACTACCGTGGACCACCTTCCAGGGCACAGGGTGAGTCAATCTCGTCCATTCGCTGTAACAGGTGTGGACTATGCCGGTCCCCTTTATGTGAAAGAGGGGACACTAATCGAAAAACGGTACATTGCACTGTACACGTGTGCATCCACCAGGGCAGTACACTTGGAGGCTGCTAAGGATCTGTCTGCAGAATCCTTCCTGAGAACCCTTCAACGGTTTTCTGCTCGCCGCTCCTATCCCAGATAGTTAATTAGTGACAATGGATCAAACTTTGTGAGCTCCGCTAAAATACTCCAGAGTTGGGAGGAACATCACAGAGTTCGGAGCACTCTGAATCAAAACAAATGCAAGTGGCAGTTCAACCCTAGCAGGGCCCCTTGGTTCGGAGGCTTCTTGGAGAGGATCGTGAAGATGGTCAAGCTTTGTCTACAAAAAACGTTACATAGAGCCATGGTGACGGAAGATGAGCTACACACCGTACTCTGCGAGATAGAAGCGGACCTCAATGATCGTCCGCTAACTTCTATCTCAGACTCAGTTGATGATTATCAACCGCTCACGCCATTTCAGCTGATGCTCATACATCGTCTGGACAGCGTTCCAGTGGCAACACTGGAGCCGGAGGAAGAGCAAGATCCCTCCATGTTTACAGCAAAGATCCTAACACGACGTCAAAGGAACGTACTGAAGATTCTGCATCGTTTCCTGACAAGGTTTAGAAAAGAATACCTAACCATACTGCGGCATCATGCCGTGGATGCCAGGAAAATCGTTGCACCGAAGGTGGGTGACATAGTTCATCCTCGACGAAGGTTCCAGGCTGTTATGTAGTCTGGGACGGATCATCGAGACCCACGCAGGTAAAGACGGTCACGTGAGAAGCGTGAAACTCAAAACCCGGGGAGGCATCATCAGTCGACCGGTGACTCTGCTGTAACCACTAGAGGTGCAAGCGGTGGAACCCATTGCGAGTCCACCAGAGTCGCAGAGTCAAGACTCGACGTCGCCACATCAATTAGACACCGAGCGTGGAAACGAAGCGCATTCCACCATCAACGGCACCGGGTACATTCCCTTTCCCACTGATGTAAACGAGGCAAACGCTGCCCGATCAACTCGGAAGGCAGCCTCGCCGCTCGTCGGCGTATTGCCGCTCAACTACAATAAGTGCAAATACGCCTTCTTCTTGGGTGGGAGTGTGTGAAACATTTCTCATACCCTGCCAACTAAGACATTCCATTGTTAACCCATGTGTATGTGTGTTTCGATAGTGAAGGAACCCTGGTGTCGTGGTTTGGCATTCCTGAGGTGAGGGTAGGGGAACACTCCCCCCCCGCTTTTTTCATCCCCGGCCTTCTTGACCACTGTACTCCGTTTTCTTTCTCTCTTCTCACTTCTAGACTTATAAACAATTGAGAATGAAGTAATGCAAATAAGTATCGATTAAAATAAATATCTATGTTGAAGATGATGAGGTTATTATAGTAAAGTAGCTAGAAATAATCTTTCGAGTGGAAGTGTTAAACCGTGTTCGGAGTCATGTAGGGAAATAAGCCTACCAATGCAACCGTTAGATGGCGTTGGTTGCCGAAAGACTAGCTTGCCCCAATTTGAGGGGCTCTTGTTTGTTTGTAATTCAGTGCGGGTGGACGTGCACTGCCGAACTCCGAACAAAATACGGATAACGCTCACAAGATCTTCAAAATGATAAGTTTAAACTAAGACTAGTTATAATAGTGACGCAGCGATCGTCATAGACTAACCTACTGTCAGGTAGGGAATTAATGTAGTTAGCTCTAGCAACTGTAGCTACACCGTGGACGTGACAGTTGACGATGGCGTCATTCGATGGAAAACAAAGGTAATTAGTCGATTGAATTAAGATTACAATTGCCTCCAATATCACCAGTCTGGATTTTGGGTTGTTAATGGAACAAGATTCCCAATCATGACATGTTCAATCTATGTGTGTAAAATTAAGTAATAAGGATGTTAAAGAAAAAGGTTGGGCAATGAGCGAAGGTGCAAAAACCCAACCACATGTAGGAACAGGGAGAAAATGAATTAAAGTGTCCATAAAATGACACTGATGTATGGCAAGTAGTTGACTTGGTAAAAGACATAGAGGAAGTGAATAAAAATTCAAGAGTTTCTGCACGTAGTGTACGTTTGAAGGTATACTGCAACTCGTCCTAATAATTATAGCAATCAAACGGCAAGTTTTTCCTAATGAATCATTCTTAATGTAAATTAATTGGTTCAAAGCATTGCAAACAAACACTGCAGCGGAAAAGTTAACGATGTGACACCATGGGAGAATATTCGATAGACTAAAGAGAGGCAACGAGTGGTCACGTCTGCCCACACGCTTTAGAGTTCTAACAACATGTTTGGACTAAGAATTGCAGGTCTTATGTTGATTTTGGAGGTAGAAGCGAACTCGCTTATACCATTAGTCGGAAAAGGAACAATAAGGTTATAGCATAAAACACTTCAGGGCAGGAGTTGTTCGACCTTTTTTATTGAACAACTCCAATACCTCAAGTTCCCTTAGCTCTTCAATTTAATCATCGGCGCCAGAATAAGTTAGTGTTTTGGTCGTCACGTCTGCTAGAATGTTATATAAAGTGTTCTTATGTTCGACTACGAATCATAGGACCTTGGCTTGCTGAGTAGGCAGCAGCCTACATGTTTACACAGTACGTCGAAAGGGATTAATGAGGCTGTAGTACAAAATACTTTTTCAATAAGTTGTTAGACAATATAATTTTTTCAAAGATTCCCCATGATTTGGCAAACTTCCCAGCAGACTAGTGGCTGGTCTACTATTACACCAAGAAACATTGCTGCTGCGACATACGCAACTGGCTGACCTTTCAGTTCGACCTGTGTGTTACGCAAAGGTATCTTCCTTCTGGAATGGCTTGTCGACATTTGGCGTCAACGTGTTAGATGTGAACCAGTTAATTATTTATATTAGTAATAGTATCACTAGGATTTTTTTCTGGTGCAGTTAATTCTAGGATCATCTGGAAAGAGGACAAAGGATAACCTGTCAACCCTTGCGGTACTCCAATATTGCTTAACTCCTACATTGACCCTTCCGGTACTATAATATTTACCTCTTCAATATTTACCTTAATGAAAAGATTATTATTATTGATTCCAACATACTAGGTGTTTTCAATCAAGAAAATAACTTTGAGTTCAACTCTTGTCATCACAACTTACTCCAGAATGCTGCTATTTTGCTATCAAACCTCATGGTTCACACAATTAAAAACCTTGCTGAGGTTAAAAACAGTACATCAGTGACTTTCCCATAACCGAACCCAACATTACCATCTCCAATTATTTCTAATAAAGCTTGTTCTGTATTGCTGAAAACCTATAAACCATATTGCCTCGCTGGAAACCCTATTGCCTCAGGTACGTTGGTCATGGATAAAATACTCTTTTCATCATTTTCTTATGACGAGCGGGACTGATATGGGGCGATAATTCTGCGTCTGTTTTGCTTATATTTCAGTAAATGTGACCAATTTTAATAATTTCGAGTACGTCGGAAACAAATCCTTGCTGGAGAGCTACAATAATTTCATACATAGCTTTAATTACATTGGTTTGGATGTTATCCCAGCCAGTGCTGGTACTTTTTAAAAATAATTTATGATTGCTTTAACTTCGTTCTGGTCGACAAGGTCACTGATTGACGGTTCAGAGGTTGCTTTCTCTAAATAATGTTTAAAAGGGTGTTGCTGCTTATAATAGATTCACTTAGGGTACCGGGTATACTACTGAAGTAATTAGTGAAAGCATTGGTGATCGGTTGCGTACCAGTTATGACCTCATCATCCATAAGGATTGAATCCGAATTGCTCTGTTTTTCTTTCCAGATTGTTGTTATTGCCTGTTCAAACTTTTTGCATTCTACTTTAGTGGTATGAACCATGTTTTGAATATAATTCTAACGAGCAGTAGTCGTCAGTATCGAGAAAGCATTTTTGTAAAGTTCATATTCATCTTCACGCGTGATGGGATGCCGTTTGCATTTACGGAACAGTCTGTCTGTTATTTTAGGAGTCAACTAAACCTGGTGTCGCCCACGGATTCTTAGCTTGTTTTGGGCAGGGATATTTTGTTGTTGGCGGGAAATGCACCTCGGACAGCTCAATTAGAGTACTATGGAATGGTGCAAAGCATCATCAGAGTTTACTCGTGGTATTGCGCCCTGTGGTGGAGCTGGAAGATACTCGCGTGGACTGGACCCTCAATCTTATTTGCTCTACTGTGGGTATTATTTCATTAAGCTCGTAAGCTCTCAGCGCCTCCTTAAAATATTAATTGATTTTTAACCAATTCATGGCGATCAAAGTAATTATTGTGACGTAGATACATTTAATAAAATAAAATATACACCAACGAAGATTTAGCAGTAATTTTTGGGGTGGATGGATGATTATTCATTTTATAGATCATTAACACTTTATTTTATTATTTTATAATTTGTTATTTCGTGGGCTCTATCATTTATCTGTGCCATTTTTTCATGATGATCTATTTTGTATTGGTTTTATAATTATATATCGTTAGACGCCCGCAGGGGCCCTGCAGGGTGGCGAGCAACGACTTCGCGTTGGGGCTCCAATGGAGCGCGGAAGCGGCTACTGCTCCTTCTACGTTAAACCTACTCGGAATCTACACTAAACCTACTCGGTATCTACGTTAAACCTACTCGGTATCTACGTTAAACCTACTCGGTATCTACGTTAAACCTACTCTGTATCTAAGATAAACATACTCTGTATCTACTTTAAACCTACTCTGTATCTACGTTAGACCTACTCGGTATCTACCTTAAACCTACTCGGTATCTACGGTAAACCCACTCTGTGTCTACGTTACACCTACTCTGTATCTACGTTAAACATAATCGGTATCTACGTTAAACATAATCGGTATCTACGTTAAACATAATCTGTATCTACGTTAAACCTACTCTGTATCTACGTTAAACCTACTCGGTATTTTCGTTAAACCTACTCGGTATCATCGTTAAACCTACTCTGTATCTACGGTAAGCGTACTCGGTATCCACGTTAAACTTACTCTGTACCTACATTAAACCTACTCGGTTTCTACGTTAAACCTACCCTGTATCTACGGTAAACCTACTTGGTGTCTATGTTAAACCTGCCCGGTATCTACAGTATACCTACTCGGAACCTACGTTCAACCTACTCGGAATTTACGTCCAACCTACTCGAAATCTACGTTGAACCTACTCGTAATCTACGCTGCACCTACTTTGCCACTCCTCATTTGCCCTACGGGGGAGTTTGCATTACCTTCACGTTGGGACTCCGGTGGAAAACGGAAGTAACTACTACTATTACTTCTTCAATAGACAACAATACACTGTAATAAATTACTGTCAATCAAATCTTCTCAATATGAAATCATGGGGTCCCACAAGGCTCAATCTTAGGACCACTGTTGTTTCTAATCTATCTAAATGATCTTTCAAATTCTTCAAGTATATTCAAATACATCCTATTTGCCGATGATAGGACCTTGTCAGCCTCATTTTTGAAAACGGATGTGGACATCTCGATTAAATTAAATAATGAATTAATATCTGTAAGTAATTAGCTGGACACGAATAAAATCTGCACGAATGTTGGTAAAACAAAATGTATTACATTCTCATACAAACGTAACATTGATATTCCCTCGTTAGAAATGAGAACTGCTATTGATAGTGCAGTGAATCAAATTAACTTTCTCGGCATGCATCTCGACCGTCATCGTACATTGAAAAATCATGTAGATTATATCTCAACTAAACTAAGCAAATCAATTGGCATCCTGTATAAGTTAAAAGATTGCCTTCCTCCAGAAGTTCTCATAATATTTCATTTATCCCTAGTTCAACCCTATTTCTTCTATGGAATTGAAGCTTGGCTTGCAAGTCATAAAAATGGAACGGGTGGAATGGTTGTCATGCAAAAGAAATCATGTAGAGCTATAAATAATCTCCCTTATACAGGACACACAAGTAGTTATTTCAAATCGATGAATATTCTTAAAATTGAGGTTCTCTATTGCTTCCAAATACTTGTCTGCACATATACAACTGTTCATCTTGACCATGAAAGGCATCTCCTGGAACATTTACACCACGAGTCTGATGTACATTTTCACTGAACAAGATATCGAGAGTCATTCTACTCAACAATGTTTAGTAAAGCCAAATCGCAATTCTCCATTGTCTATAAGGATGTCAAATTGTAGAATTCTATTCCAAATATAATCAAATCATCAATTTCATTATTTACTTTTATATCCAAACTCAAACAACATTTTGTTTCACATCATTAATGCAGTTGTCTGAGCTTTTCAATATTATTGTGGTTTTCGATATTTTTGTAGAATTTTAGACATACCACTTAAGTTAGGTAGGTAACTGTTATGATAGGTTTAGGTCTAGGTAGGCTGCCCTTAAAGCATTTGTGCTTCTCCGGGTCCACATTGTGTGTCTGTGTATAAAATTTGTTTAAAATCTTACTAAAACTGTTATCAGGTTTATATTCTGCTCGGTTGATGTTCATTTGTGAAATAAAATTGTAAACAGATGTGATAATAATGTGTTTCAGATAACGATTGGTTCGAAAGACAGCCGAATTCACTGGGTAGCAAAGAATGCAATGGTATGAATGGGGGTATGTGAGTCAGAGAGCCACTGACAGAACAAGAAACAGAGAAAATATCTTTATAATACCAAAACTTACCCATATATATGGTCCTGTATAGAGTGTACATTCAATTACATACACACATACACAAATGCACACATACACACACACATCCTCACACACCTACACACACCCTCACACACACACACACACACACACACACACACACACACACACACACACACACACACACACACACACACACACACACACACACACACA